>APFE031069446.1:25800-44362 GCA_000404065.3 Pinus taeda | reverse complement strand
AGACCTTGCAGGATTTTCAAATCACTTGTACACCACCTATCTCCATATTATGTGATAATACAAGTGCAATCAGCATTTCAAAGAATCCAGTCATGCATTCAAAGACCAAGTACATACCGATCAAGTATCACTTTCTCAGGGAACAAGTGCTTGAACAAAAGTTCAAGTTGGAGTATGTTCCTTCTAAGGAACAAGTTGTTGATATTCTCACCAAACTATTGCCCAGGGAGACCTTTGAATACCTCAGGCAAAAGCTGGGGGTAGTTGATGCATCATCTTGTTGTTGAATCTCATCTATTGGTTGTACGCGAGGTTTATATGGGGTATACACGTACATTTGCACAGGTTCAGGGGGACCACATATAATGCATGGCACAGGTTCAGGGGGAGCACATATAATGCATTATTGGCATTATGGTAGCACAGAGGGAGAACATGGATGTTGATCTGAACATGGCTACAATATGTCTCTATCTCTTTCATTGGTTATGGTGGATTATGGATCTGGTCAAGGGGAGCATTATCAGCAGAACAAAGACTTATGCATGATCTCAGGGGGAGCATAACCCTTTGCCCTTGATGTCATAGGGGGAGAATGATGTTGAGGATCTTGAGGTTTCCATCAAGTCCAAAGGGGGAGATTGTTGGCATTATGATTCTGGTTTGGTACTATGGCATAGGTGTTGTACTTGATGGAAACTCACTCTTGTGACAGATCTCAATTCAGGCACTCAAAATCATGAAAATTAAGATACCCGCAGGTAATCCTAGAAGAAGCTGCGGACCCACAGGTACGCCGACCAAGGAGTGTGTACATGCACGCAGGTGATACGTTTAGAAGGTATCATGCTAGCATAAAAGCATGTACACGTGGGAATTTTCATGAATGGCTCATGGTATTAGTCCGACAGTTTTTGATCCTATGGTTTTGGTCCGTGGTATTGCATCTAAAGGTATTGATCCCAAGTATTGGGTTCATGGTATTATGTTAGTATGGTTTTGGACCATGGTATTGTGAAAGGCTTGCCTATAAAAAGGAAAGGAGATCACTTGGTTAGACACTTGTGAAATTTGAATATCTTAAGATCTAAAATTTTGGGTGATTGGTTTTTAAGAGCTAGATCTAAATCAAGGAGAAATCTTAAGGTGAATCTATTGATAAGTTGTGATCTCTCGGGTGTATGAATAGATCTATGGATCTGACTGACTGTGGCACATTTGAGGACTGTTGATTTGGCCCTAATCAAAAGTTCGTAGGCGATCCACGGCGTGAGTGTGGGGGTACGCACCTCAGAAGAAGGCGTAGTACGGGGGTACGCAGTGGAGAAAAAGGCTCAGTGCAGGTTACGAAACATAGGAGAACGTGCAGTGCGGGTCGCACGCAGCGCTGCAAAAGAAGAAGTGCGAGGTACGCAATGCGGGAAAAGACACAGTGCGGAGGTACGTTGTCTGTCAGACAGTGAGGGTGCGGACCTGAGAATAAGTACGCAGAGTAGAAGAACCACCAGTGCGGATCTGTGCAGTTTAGACTCGGAAGAGCTGCAGATATTCGCAAACCCCTCTTGGTGAAGTTGTGGATTTATCTTGAAACTTTTGTTGACTATCTTTTATCTATTGCAGCAGAATCCTGCGTTTAGATTTCTGGTATTACTTTTCTGTTTACAGCATTCTGAAGAGTTGGGTGATTCATTGGTTGATTGTATAAGGAGATTGGGTGATTTTCATGTACTTGATGACTATTTGATGTCCATGGATCTAGTTTGAAAATTAATGAAACGTGGTCCTCAAAGAATTAAAAGAGCTAAGGGGGTTGTAGCTCCCTTCCAGGAGAGACTGGAAAACGAGAAGAGAGTTGTAGCTCTCTGCAGGTTGCAGCCTGCATACTGGTAAAGGACTGCACCAGTACAAAATCATTGTAAAAGAGGTTTCTAATTGAAAGAAGATAGAGACATATTGTAACAGGTGGTTTTCACCCACGTTGAGTTTCCACCTTATATCTGGTGTTCTTTGGTGTGACTATCTATTTTTCTTGTTTCATGCTCATTATTATATGGTACTGACATACAAGTTAATGATCAATATCCGAGGATTAAATTAAGTATAAATCAGGAATTCATATTGAAAAGAATTTGATAATACTGATTCACCCCCCCTCTCAGTATTATTTCCAACAAACTAGGAAATATTTTTTTGGGTTTGCTATTCTCAAAATAGGTGTGTGTGAGCGATTTCTTGAACTACTCAAAAATAGTTGCGCACTATGATTTCCACTGGAATGTGATTCCTTTCTCTTGTAAGGTTGTGAGTGGATGTCTAATCTTAGAAAAATATTGAATGAATCATTGGTAATATCTGGCCAATCCCATAAAGGATCTAATCTCTATGAAATTTTTGGAAGTAGGCCACTTCATTATGGCCTTTATTTTTCCAGGATCCACATCCACCCCTTCCTTTCAGATTATGTGCCCCAAATAATGAACTTGTGATTAGAAGAAACAAAATTTGTTGAGTTTTCCATATGACTTATGTTTACTTAACAACTACAATATTTCCTTCAAGTGGTCCTCATGTTCTTCTCTATTTTTTTAGTAAATTAAGATATAATCCACAAATACCGATACAAATTTGTCCAAATACTTGTTGAGGACCTTAATCATTAGGTGCATGAATGTGACTATGGCATTTGTGAGCCTAAATGGCACCACCACAAACTCATAATGCCTGTATCTCATCCTGAACTTTGTCTTGTGGATGTCCTTGTATTTAATTGTAACCTGATGATAACCACATCTTAGATATATATTGGACAATATTATGACCCCTCTCAACTAATCAAATAAACCATTAATTATAGGTAGTCAGTATTTATTTTTCATTGTGGCCTTATTTAACTGTCCGTAGTCAACACAAAAATGTAGTGTGCCATTCTTTTTCTTCAAAAACAATGTCAAGACTCTCAAGGTTGAAACACTGTGTCTGATTATCCCTTATCCAAAATTTATTTCAGCTATAATTTTAGCTCCACCAATTATGGTGAGCTCATGCGATATGAAGCTTTTGAAATTGGTACGAAATCAAGAATCAACTCAATGGAGAAGTTGATTTCCCTCTTGAGTGGAAGTGTCGATATTTATTTTGGAAACAAGTCACTAAATTGCTTCAGAATGGGATGAGCTTCCGTTTCGAGCTCACTAATCTCTAGCACGCTGGTCACTTGAACCACATACATGGTACATGTATTTTGACTTCATTCCTTCACTTGCAACGCTGAGATACTTGTAATTGAAATCAATTTTCTCTTCCCTTGGAACATTATTTCCTCTTTGACATCGATGAGACACACCAAGGACTTATTATAGTAGTCCACCTTTGCTCCACCCTTAGTTGAAAATTCCTGAGACCTAAGGTCCTGAGGCCTACCACTCATAGTGGAGCCCACTAGTCCATGTTAATATTGAAATCTTGACATTCGGTTTGCTCAAATTCCACTTATCTCTAACCTCAATTAAAAATTCCCAAGACTTGAAGACTTGAGGCTTGCCACCCGTGGTGGATCCCACTAGTCCACATCAATATTGGCATCGAGTTCCCTTAGCTCATTCATCTCTCTACTCACTCGAATGTTTCAAGCACCATAAGGCATGATAGTCTACTAGGGCCTAACTACTTACTTCCTCTCAACACCTCGACATCGGATCCATGAGTCTCCTCAAGCACAAATGTTTTGTGGTTGATGGCCATAGACCAATATTGGCCCACCAACATTTAGTCTCTCCACCGATTGGTTCTTATAGTGCTTAGGCCTAAGGGCCTAATGCTTTGAACCTTAATTATTATGTATTATGCCTCACTATTTCCCTAAGTGTTATAGACATTTTTGGGCACTTCAACCCCAATCAAAAATGTCCATAAACTGAGGGCTCTTAAGTCCCTAAAAGGGTTGCTTCACTGCCTAAAGGAACAACGTCAACCAAATACAACATCTCCCAGAAGTTCTCCACTGAAAACTGCTCATAAATGGTCAAAACTGGACCATACTGAAAGCTCCATGCAAAGGATGAAATGCATATCACCTTCCCAATGTACAGGGTGCGATGCATACTGTTTTTCTCCTCTGTAGGGTGTGATGGTTGGGAATGGACAAATGGCAGGGACCAAAATGCGAGGTGGAAGATCATGGAATCTTCCAGAAGCTTCCCCTCTAACACTTGCCACTCCATTTACGACCAGGGATGAGTAAGAGATCTTCATTCTCCAAGTGGAAGCAGGAACTATTAGAGAGAAGACACTAATCAAGATCCCTAAAGATGACTCACCTCTCTGTAATCATCTATATATGGATCCCTCTTCACAGAGATCCAGAGGCTGGAATTTTGTAACTTATAGAGAAGTATTGTTGGTATTTTGGTGTACATTCACAGTGTTGGGTGATTTTGCTTCGCTTGAGGTGAAAGAAGGGCTTCTTAGCTGGAGGATGATTCTAGGTCAAAGCTGCTCATGGTTGTAATCCTCTTGCTACTTTTATCTGAATAAAGCTATTCTTGTTTCCTTCCATATCGTGGTGTAGTTGTTTATATATTCTTGTATATGGTTAATTTACATCTTATCCTGCATTATTTGTGAATTTAGATCCTTGTTTCTTGCATAGTAGGATGTTTCTGTGATTCTACATGTCCTATTGAAGCTGAGTAGACAAAGAGCGAGCAACAAAACTCTATCAAGAAGGAGAGGGAATCAAGCGCGAGACTCAGGTTGGCCCTCTTGGTTCTCCTCTCATCTATTTTCATAAAAGGAATCAATAGTATACTTTGATTGTTTGTTTCTAAGATAGCCACCCATCTTAGTGGGAATCACAACATCTGTGTGGACACTATTCCCGTATAACACCATTATTTTCCTTAATTTTCTTCCTCACATGCAACATGTGACCTTTCACCTCCCTTTTCTCATAATTTTCATTACTTTCATAAATAAATGTGCTAAAAATGCCATTTTTCCTTTCCAAAACCTTCACCATTTCCTTAGTCATTAATAACCAAATGAACACCCACACTAGGATGTCTTGCCCAACATTTAGCTTAGAATAAGTGTCCCATCAACCATGGTTACTATTTTCCTTTATTAACTTTTATTAAATGGAATTTTCACTAGGGTTGTTCCACCATGATGCTTATATCTATTTTAGGATCTCTATTATTTTACTCAATTTGGTAATTGAATGGTGTTTTGTTTGCCTGATCCAATTGAGTGTTGAAGGGATAGGAGAAAACTAAGAGTGAGAATATTAATTTCAAAGGTACATAATAGTCTCTGAAGTAGTAACCTCTCTTTCCCTACATAAGTCAAGATCCCCCTTCCACCTTATCAATATAAACACTAATAGAATTCCAATGAGAATATTGAAAATCAAATAAGGGGTGAAAGAAGACAAAGGCTTCCTGCGCAGAGAGGTGAATCAAGCAACTTCTCGAGGGGACTGAAAATGCTAGCTGGTAATGAAGTAATGCTTATTTTCCTTAAGTGCCTTCACTAGGGTAATTTACAAGCCTACTAGTAGGGGATCAACACGAGAGATGGAACTAAAACTCTAATCATCATAAGGTTATGAATATATACTATCCTTCTCCCAGATCAAAATAATTGATATTTTTTAAGTCTTGTAAATGTGTTTGGCTAATAAAGGGGATAAGAGAGACTATACCTATAACTCGGATAGATGGGGAAGTTGACGTATTCCACATGGTGAATAAATGCTTCCCGAAATACCAGAATCTGTGCGTAAATATACACCTAAATAGATAAGTTGGAGTTCTTCTAGTGTGTCACCAGGTGTTGTTACTACAAAAAACACCCCCCAAAATTTTTCTTACACTTGAATTTTGGAGCCTACTTATTACCTCATGATCTATCACTTTAGTTATTTTTAGTCACTTCGTGATTGGTTTCTTCGAAAAATATTTCTTAAACATTCTGAATCCTTCATGTATCGATAATAACACCCCTTTTTGGCAAGCTAAGTAACCAATGTCTATCCTTGACAACAATCGTTGCGCAGTTCTTGAAAGTATGGCTTGCGCAGCCTCTATGAATAGTTCCTACGAAATGTCTAGTTATAATGTTTATGCAGTCCATGTGGATAATGATTGTGCCATCTATGAGGATAGTACACCGCATAATCTTTACTAAGAGTGAATCAACAATATCACTTGACAATGTTTCTCTCACTCTTTGTTGGATTGTATCTTCATTTTGGTGAGTTTTCTTAATTGTGTACCTTTACTTTTGCAAGAGTTGATTTCACATTTGTGACTATAATTTTTTATTTATTTCACTTTAACAATTGTTTCTTTTACTTTTTATTTGCTTTGGAATGTGTCTCTCTCACTTTTTTGAGCTTTTCCAAGTGCCATTTTCACTTCTCGTACAGTCGCAACTGTCGCTTTTCACTGTTTCACCTCCTACATGTGTCGCACTTTGATGAATCACTAGAGGCAGCTCTAGCAGAATCTATTTCATTATTTTATCATATATATAATGATAATATGTTCTAGACACTCTCCCACAGCTTAGCGCATTATTTTGTTGCAGTAAACACTCCTTTCATAACTTATATTCTAAGTGCCCCAAGTGACATTTCAATTGTGGGACTTAAGAAAAGTGTTTATATGATGTGATTTCATGGTATGCATGTGGAGTTTGAGGTTTTTGTATCCCTTTAGATTTTGTTGATTTTATTTGTGTGTTATATCACCATTTTAAGACTTATTTACATGTCTTGTCCTCTCTTCTGTCATTGATCGCACACTTTTCCATTTTAGAGCTTTCACTATCTTTGCAACTTAGTAAAGCTTTGACCAATATTTTGACCCCTTAGAACTATGAATTTCACAATCCTAAGCCTTAGTTAAGCATCCTATGCCTCTTTAAATTTCACAGTGCATAGTCCTAGAGGACATTCTCCCTCCACTAGCACACTCAACAACATTGAAGCCTAGGCCACTAGTCTAGCTGCCTAACCTTGATAGCTACACAATTCATGTTCTCTCTTGCACTAGATTATGAATTTCATAGTTAAAGTGGGTAGCAAGGCCTCTCCATGTCATTGACTTTCCCAACTGTGGATTTTCCTAAGCCTTCCCTTTAATAACTACATATTATGTACTTTCAATTAGAAACCTTGACTCCTTATTTCTCTACGGTGCTCGACTGTGTAGTTCTCTTCATCTGGTTGCCTGCCACTATGAATTGCATAGTTCATGTGAGAAGGGGATCACTTTTGGGTCATTGAAGTCCTCAACTATGCAATTCACTAAGCTTGTCTCTCGATCACTATGCATTGCACAGTTATAGTGACTATTCATGCTCCTCTTGTCAACTAAGACCCCTCACTGCACAATCCTTTGTTCTAGGTTTCTCCCTATTGCATATGGAATAGTTCCAGTAGTTAGTGAGGCATCTCCTTAGTCCCTGCAATGCCCAACTACACAATTCCAAGCCTCTTGCAATCAAAACCTGATTATGTTGCCTCATCTTGATCAACATCTTCCATGAGTAACAAACGGTAAGAATAGGTAATTTCTATATTGATGTTGGTTTTTCATGAGTGGTCTCCATCTACAGGTATCATCATTAAAAAATGAAAAACTAATGCTTAAGAGAGGCCATCAAGGAGAGGTTACAAAATAAAACGTATGAAGAAGGATCAAGGGAAGAACCATAATGAAGAACACAAAGGGATCTTGGGTCAAGACAAAGATAACTAAGAAGATTTCGATACTCATCGAGATTCTCTATAGGCTGAAGTGGAAGAATAGGAAAAGATCCCTCATGAAGAAGTTAAAGTCATAGCAGTAAAGGGAAGATCTTGCAATTTCTACATCATCACGAAGTTCCATATGATCATTGTGATGTCATGGCCTAAATAAGTGTTAGCACAATGTCATATGTGTCAATGTGTCTTGCCACATTGTTTGTGAAATGTAATTATTGTATTTTATAAAATGAGGAAATTTAAAATGTGTGCAAGACCATGGGTACCACAACGAATATGAAGAGTCGCTGTAAATTTTTAAAGGCATGTAGAAGCTCAAAGGTGAGATAGGAATTCGAAAAGTCATAATATGGGCTCGAGAGTCATGAGGGAGGTCAAGCATCATGAGGGAGGTGAAGAGTTAGCTCATTAGTTATAAATACATCCTCATAACTCAAGATAACGTACTTTTAGGACTTCAACTTTTTCACCTTGGCTACTCTAGCTTGGCATAGGAGAGAAGATCTTTCTTTGGAGAAGCAAATAATGTCTTAGTTTTCCACTATTGGGACTAGTGTGGCAGCATTCTCATTTTGTATCTTGGGACTTTCACTTAATATATATAGCTATCGGATGTGACGCACTTTCATGCATATGTCGTGAATGATTGTGAGATTATTCATTCATAGTTTATGGTGTATGTTTTTGTTAACACATACTAATGAAAATGAACTATCTCATTGAATTTGGTATGTATCCTATTGAATGTATGTTGTTACATTCTTTTATGATTATTTTTATCTAATGAACTATTTTGCGGACTTACTAACAATCCCTTTTTTCACTTGTGTGTCTCTTTTCGGATAATTCTATTATCGTTATTCTATAGGATGACTCTACCTTTCCTTACCATGAAAACACCTTATATACATTGTGATTGCATGCCTCACAATGTTAACATACTTTCTTGTTTCAACCATTGTTTATATAATATCTTATGTTGATAATTGTGGCCAAGTAAAATTCGTAAGAGTAATGGAAACCAATCATATTTCTAGTTGGGGCTCCTACTCCAAATGTTTTGAGGTCTAATTGACACTTCATACTCTAGAGACCCCTTCGTTGACAAACTTCGAGCACTATCAACAGAAACATATAGTATAAATTATTTTAGGTATTCTTCATCCATTAATTATTATTTTTTGGTAACCAAGTATTGGGATATAAATATTTGTTTATTTTAATTTTTTATCCTAATTTACACTAATCGAATGTATAGTCTGTCGTAAATGCGTTCTATGACTCGACTAATATTCTATGGTTATAAGTGCCCACTTGGACTAGAACACATTTGACACTACCCAAATGCTTTCACATGGCTCTTTTATTCGATCAACTATGTATGATTCATATTTTTGATAATGATTAGATGATGGACATTTAATTAGGTTTTACCGAAGGGTGGAAAACCCTAACTCGTGTCTCATTTGTACATTTGGATTTTGTTCTTACAACCAAGAGTTTCTCTATTCTGCTATACTTGCGAGGTCTCCTTCACCGCCATTACCTTTATTCACATGTGTTGAATTGTGGTCACTACATAGAGGAATTTGTTCATGTATCGGTGCTTAACCAAATGGTAATTTCATGGCAGATTCCCTTCATTATTTTACATTGTCAATCCTTTTTTGAAAGGAATTACTTATCTATTTTATGCAATTTTTCTAAGGATATTTCAAGTATATTAAGGGTTTACAATAGCAGGTGTTTGAACCCTTCCGGGCAAGGATGGTCACAAAGGGTAAACCCTCCATGCCTACTTTTAAGTTACCTTGAAACTTTATGCTCTATGAAATTTGTGTATTCCATATATTTCTAAGCGTTTTCAAAGTGCTTCTTGTTCAGTGTCAATAGATAATAGCATGAATAGGGTATTCATTTTTTTCTTGCAAGGATTGAGGCTTCATGGCATATTGGATAGTTTATTATTCAACTAGTATTTCGTCATTAACCTTTATATTGGAGTCCATTTTCGAGATTGGGGTTTTATTTCTCACGCCTCATTCAAAGTTGTTTGATTTTTTTATTTATATTTTAGTCACACTTTGTAAACTTAATCCATTTCCATAGTTTTTGTCTTGCTCTTAGTCACATTGTCAATGAATATCGAATATTATTCTCTATTTTCATGTGGGTAACTAGCGTTTTTGACCTAATTCATAAATTTTATCACCGTCTTCTCTAATATAGGTTTATGGAAATTTTCCAAATTGTTCCAGGGAATTTCTTTTATACATTATTTAATTGTCTCTTAGATTTACCAAAATAACTTGGGTGTATATGGATTTTACAGGGCTACATCATTGGAGTTGATTTTTTCTATAATCCTAGGTAAACTATTAATCTTCGTTCTTTGAATTATAATTTCATTCTTTATGTACCCAATTTATACTTTAACACCCTATTTTTATAAGTTTGTCTGAGGTTTTCTTGTGACAAGTATAACTCCACAAGAATATTCCAAATTGTTCCAGGGAATTTCTTTTATACATTATTTAATTGTCTCTTAGATTTACCAAAATAACTTGGGTGTATGTGGATTTTACAGGGCTACATCATTGGAGTTGATTTTTTCTATAACCCTAGGTAAACTATTAATCTTCGTTCTTTGAATTATAATTTCATTCTTTATGTACCCAATTTATACTTTAACACCCTATTTGTATAAGTTTGTCTGAGGTTTTCTTGTGACAAGTATAACTCCACAAGAATATTCTCCCAACATGTTCATATGTCTTCAAAAATCCTCATCTACATGCTAGATTGAAATGAATTCTTTTCTCTTTTGCAGGCCAACTACTCTTCACATATATGTCTGAGACATATCGCATAGTACCTATACCTTTTATGATGCATAGAGAGTTGTTATACTATATTAGGGTTTTAGGTTGTTCTCGCCATTTATTGGCTTAATATTGTACCTAAGAATCTAAGAATAAAGGCTAAAAGCTTATTGTTTCATTGAAATTTTGACATTCTTACACCTTATCTATATATAATATATATATATATATGGGTTGAAATATTGGTTCCATATCTTTTCATTATGTTTACATTTTTGCATTGTGGTTATTGTAGCATGCAGATAGATTATTTCTTTATATATGTGTTGTATGAACACACAGGTGGGACTGCAAATGGATTCTAAACACCTAAACTCTAGAGGCCTAAGTTTCTAGAGGCCTAAGTTGGTGATGGGACTTACTTTCATATTGCTTGTATCCTCCTACACTACAGGTGTATGGGTGACACCTCTAGAGATTTGAGCAAGGGTGGGACTACTGCAAATGGATTCTCAAAACCGACACTCTAGAGGCAGAAGTTGGTGATGAGACTTTCTTTCATGTTACTTGTATCCTCCTAAACAAAACTCCATAGGCTAAAGTTGGTGATCAAACTTTCTTTCATATTGCTTGTATCCTCCTACAGTACTGGTGTATGGGTGACCCCTCTAGAGATTTGAAGATGGGTGGGACTACTACAAATCTATTTCAAACACCAAAACTCTAGATAGCTGGTGATGGGACTTGCTTTCATATTTCTTGTATCATCCTACACTACATGTGTATGGGTGACCCCTCTAGAGATTTGAACACAGTTGGGACTAAAGAAATAGATTCTAAACACTAAAACTCTAGAAGTAGTAAATGGTGACTAGACTTTCTTTCATATTTCTTGTATCATCCTACTCTAAGTGGGTATGGGTGAAGCCTCTAGAGATTTGAACAAGTTCCAAATACTAAACTCTAGAGGTTGGGGTTGGTGATGGGACTTGCTTTCATATTGCTTGTATCCTACACTAAGGTTGTTTGGGTGATGCCTCCAGAGATTTGAACTAGTGTGGGACTACTTCAAATAGATTGGAAACACCAAAACTAGAGAGGCCAGAGTTGGTGATAAGACTTACTTTCATATTACTTGTATTCTAAGTAGTTAATGTCAATATGAATATTTTTCTTTCTCTAGTAACTCTTATTTAACACTTATGGCTGTAATCCTTTATTGTTTCTAATATAGTTAAAGGATATTCATATGGTGCAGCTTAGAGTAATTATACTCTGGATTTGCTTAGTCTTAAGTTGAGATGTCTCTTTCATTCTTCTTAACAATTTTATTTAGTGATCAATAATAATCAAATTACCTCTTAGTGACTATATATAACTTAGGGATGTCAATAATCACAAAAATAAACTCCTTTTCTGTCACTAAAATAATCAATAATCAATTTTTTTTTATAAAGTCACCTAGTCAAGCCCCTAGCAGCATCCCATTAACGGTGGGTTGAATACTTTAATTACACAAATAGATTTTTTATCTGCCAAGTAATTTTTTTTTTTTTTTTTTTTTTTTTTTTTCAGATTGTCTTTCTCACACACAATCTGTTTTATAAATCATCTTCCACACATGATATTGTGCATAACTACTCATGTAATTGTTCCTCTTCAATTTTTCAAAAATATCAATAAGTGAGACATTAATTTTTCATGAGTGACAATAAATATTTACAATCTCATTAAAACATTCAACTTTTACTTTTAACTCATTTAAAGTCATAAATTAATAAAACTAAATTCACTAAAAAATTATATATATAGTTATAATAATTTAATTTAAAATCGAGAAAATATAAATTCCTAAACAAAATAGTAATTCATAATTTTGCATAACGATAATGAATTAATTTTTTCCTTATTTGGTAAGGGCCTTACTCCACTGCACATTAAAGGATCTTGTCACGAGTTATGAAGAAATAATGGAAAAAACGAACTAAATATTTAACTATGAGCGAAAAGAAAAACATAAAATGTAAATCAATTTGTAATGACTTTGAATTTCTTCACTGATTTAACATGGAGAGACAGGCCAACGGTGGGTATTCACCTTTTCTGCAATGACGTGTACAATTCCATTTGATAGAAGCATTAAAGAGAAAAGAGAGTATCGATTTCCTGTAATAAGGGTGTAGGAAAATTTAGGAAAGTTGACAGGGTGATTGGCTTCGAAATTAATTTCGAAAGTTGGTGAGACATCAATCTAGATGATTTTGATTTTATAATATGTCTTCTCTTTAAAGTTGCTCATTGCCGTCTATCAAGGTTTGCTGATGATAACACGACTTTTAAATAGAGAGAGTAATAAAAGAATCAATTAAAGTTCCAGTGGCTAATTAATCATCACTTTTCTTTGATAATTATCTTTGTAACTTATGAACAATCAGTGTTGTAACTTACAAAGTTTATAATACGGGCACGTAAATGTTGCTAGATGCGTCATTCATGTTGCCGAAGAAAGTCTGTGAATTTTATGTTTGATTTGAAAACTGGATTCCCTTTTCACGCGCTGGGGAGGAGGAATCTAAGTCATCCATTGAATGCATTCACGGTCGACAGTGGTTAGAATTTATATAGGTGAAAGATTATCCGGGTGATTTCTATTTCCAACCTTATAAAAAAGTAAATGCTACCTGACAGGTAAGACAAATAGCTTTATTTCTCTGCAGGTTATTATCCATTAGTGTTCTGTTCCAGGTTACTATCTCGATTAGTGTTCTGTCACTCAGAGTGCTAAAGTTATTTCCCTTGCTGCAGGTTACTATCTCGATTAATGTTCTGTGACTCAGAGTGCTAAAATTATTTCCCTTGTATGTCAGGCGGCATTCACTTTTCTATAGGGTTGGAAATATGAGTTTCCTTGTCATCGGGACATATGCCAACTGTCTTTAAGTTTCAGCTATGCTCTAGTTGCAGTCATCCATTGAATGCATTCACTGTCGACAGTGGTCAGAATTGTGCAGAAACTAGCTATCAAACTTGTGATTCCAATAAATTGCTGCCTGATTTTGACTGTAAAAATCCACCTGAAAAGCTTCCAAAAAGTCTCATTATAAACAATTGCGAATTTATATTGTCATCAGGGCATATACCAACTGTCTTTAAGTTTCAGCTATGCTGTGAGAATCAGAATCTTAGAGATCAAAACAAAATATCATTATTGAGAAGCTATACAGATAAGTCAGTTGACAAATGTTGTACATGAAAACAAAAATTATCGTAATAGCAAAGCGATGCCAATAAGTCAAAGCTGATTACATTGAAGTAGAGAAATTGCAATTAGTTATTGATATAATGTAAATTCATGATTACACATGGAATATTTAATTCAGACAAAATCCCCATGTTCCAGTCTATGTGGAACTATATTAAAGAATTTTACACAGCATAAAATAATTTTATGATCATAATTATGTGAATATCGTGGCATGTTCTATCAAAATAATCATGTTAGTGAATGCAGTTAACCAGAGCGTAAGGGATACTTATCCCTGTCATGACTGTGGAGATCGTACTCTCTTGGCATTAGCAGGAACAGTTTCGTTCCATATTTGTCAGACAATAAAACATTTAGGACTAGGAACTTGCATAACGATAAGCAATTTTGCATGGCGTGACCATGGCAGAACTTGAAACAGTACCAGATTATTTCAATTAAAGTGTGTTTGTCCGTCAGGCAGGAGTGCTCAGTCGGACTGTCAGGGTGCTCAATCTCGGAAACTGAAATCTTGTCATTAGGATTTACGTCAAAGATTATGCTTCCATTTATCATTCATCACAGTGGTTATGCTTATTGTATACGATAATGATTAACCTTTATTGAAATTAAAGATGGACTATTAGATTTTAAGAAAGCAGCGTATTTTTAGTAAAATTAAAAATTACGAGTTTATATGGAGTAGCTCAAGCTGTAGTGGTCGTGGAAATGAAGTCTCATCTAAAGAGAAGTTTTGGGTTTAAATTTTGGGCTACCCTTCCCCACTAGTGAGATATGTAATGGACATGAAAATAGCAGTCCTACCAAAATTTACAAAAAAAAATTAAAAACTAACTTGTAAAGTGTTAAGTATTTTGAAATTTTAATTTAACTTGAATATAATAGATAATCTAAAATCTGAGAATTAAAATATTATTGGATTTTTTCAAAAAATATATTTATAAATAAAGTGTCCAAATCACCTAATAATGGGCTTGTAAAATTTTTTAATATTTCTGAGGATTCTTAATGTTATTTTAATATTAAAAAAGCAGAACATAAATGGTATCAAAATACTATAATGTAGTGATTAAAAATCAAGAATATAATAAAAATATTAAGCACCTTTAATATTTTAATATATTTTATCATAATATGATACATATAAAATTAAATTAATTAATTTAAATTAAGTCAATTAGTTTTGTTTTGAAATTAGGAATGTCGGAAAGATTTGAAATATAAACACAGATTTATTAGATTCCAAGTTAAGGTCGTGTATGATAGAATGACGTATTTAAAAAATTGTCGAATGAAAGTGATTCAAATTCAAATGGTAGAAAAT
Organism: Pinus taeda; assembly: GCA_000404065.3. Lineage (NCBI taxonomy): Eukaryota > Viridiplantae > Streptophyta > Pinopsida > Pinales > Pinaceae > Pinus > Pinus taeda. The sequence goes on along the minus strand of APFE031069446.1, from coordinate 29,180 downwards.
TAAATGGAAATTCAGATGAATGCTTTTCTCTAGTTAGATGAAAATTAATGTGAATGATATTTTGTTTGGTTATTTAACTAAAATATATTGAAATTTCTTTGATAGTGGGTAATAGTTATTTATTTAAAATATATTGAAATGTATTTGATATTTGGTAAGAGTAACTATAGTTTAAAAAAATTTATTTGTAAGATTTTAGTTAGATTTAGTTTTAGTTGTGTAAAAGTGTAATTTTTTTAATGAATAATAATTTTATTTTTAAAAATATTTGATAAATTTATGGTTTTGGTATGTTTTAATTAAAATAAGATTTTAAATGGATATTTAAAAATGAATGGTAAGGATTTAAATTTTACAAATTTTTAGAATAATTTTAATAATTAATGTCACAATCAAGGTTGAGATTTAATCTATAAAGTAGTTTTTTGTTATTTTCAAAACTTTTCAAATTAAATTGATTAATTAAAAAAAAATATGACATGAGCTAGTGTCATATGAAATGCATTATGATTTATGGGGATGTGTAATGATAGGCATAGATTGACCCATAGTATTGTACAATGAATTAATTGTTACATGGTTTCTTTTATATAGTATAGATAACTTATTTTTATCATTATAATAATAATAATAATAATAATTAATAATTTTAAAAAAAAAAATTAGTTTATTTTTATGATTTTTAAAATTTTAGTCATGTGTGATATATCATGTTATGATTTCAATCACAATCAATATTAATATTTATGGGCATTAACCACTATTTAAATTTCACTAATAATATTTTTTATTGATTCTATAATAATAATGAATTAACATGAAATAAAATTAATTAAATTATTTAATAAAAATTAAAATTTAATCCTATTTTGTTTTTTAATTTAAATTTTATAAATAATTCAGATATTGAATGACAGTTTTTTTGGTAAAGATTTTACTAATTAAATAAAATCTTAATAATTTTGGATTAAAAATGTCACCAAAAATTAATTGAATTTGTTCACTTTTGAATATACTCTTTGTAAAATATATCTTAACTTTTAAAAACAAAGTTTTAACCCAAAATTTGGATTATAATAAACTTTAGATTTGATTTAAATTTATCATGTTTTATTTGGAAATTAACAAATTGTAATTTTTAAAATAAGGTAAAAAATTTAAGTAAAATGTTTTATAGTTAAATTTCTATAAATTAAGTGAAATTAAATTTTTAACAATATTGGTATAAATTTAATGGAAAAGTTTTATCAACATAATTATAGTAAAATTATAATTCTGAAAATTATAATGTCACAAGATTGTTTAATTCTTTTAGGAGGCCAACCCCTCCATATAATGTTTGAACTAAATCCTACATAAACCTATTTACAACTTATAGACATATATATTACATATATTTTTTATTCTTATTTTAGTGAAATTGTGCACAATGCCCCAAGGGTTACCTCAATCAAGTCGAGGCCTCGCGAGATGGGCGGTCACACGGTCAATTCCCAAAAGCTCTTGGGGTCAGGTCTTGCACTAGCCCAAGGGGCATCAAGCTAGATTTTTCCAGTGAACGCAGCGCCACCCTTTGACCGAAGGTGTCACACCCCTATAGTAGCACTAGTCTTTCAACCAATTATAGCGAGGTGCGGCACCACCGAACACTTTGTTTTCACCAATACTTGTGTTCATGGACTATGCCTTAACAGTCAATACTTAGTTTATTTTTCTTTACCAAGTATTAAGATTAACTTTTATACTAATGAACACCCATACACATTAATTATCCACAAAAATTAACACATATGCACAATTGCAATAGTATAAAAGGAGGGGAAACTCCGTGATATGAGTCTACCAGATTTCAATATATTTTTCCACTTTCATTAAAATACAAGTATTACTGTGGAAACCCCAAGTTTCATACTTAGACAAATTTCAACCCGTGGCCTTGCCACCAGGTACCCACCTTGTGCATGCCTTGCATGGTGGTCACGTTATAATCCACACTTAGTCGTTTTTCCAAACTTGCCAAATCGTGTGCACGGGGGCCCTCACCGGGTGCCCACCTCGTGCGTGACTCGTTTGGGTGGGTGCCCCTTCATGTGGCCTTCCACCCAACTTGTCTTCACCCGAGTTGTTAACTCGTTGGGGAAGCGCGCATTCATGCAGCCTCCACCCGAACTAAACACAACCGTCGGGCGGGCGCACCTTTGTGCGGCCCTCCACCCGAACTCGTGTCCACCTGAAGTCTTCACAATGCATTGGGCGGGTGCGCCTTCATGTGGCCGTCCACCCAACTCGTCAACTGAACCAACATTCACCCGAACTCACCTTCACAACCGGCCAACCACACCTCATGCATGAACACCCACTCGAGTCGCTCGCTGACACTCAACCACACGACCTCTGTGCAGACCTACGTGCCTGCTCAACCGACTCGCCTAAACCACTGTCTCACCATGCACCTCGCCTGAAGTGCGGGCACATCACTTGCATCCTCCTCACACTTCTTCGACCTGCTCTTCAACCTACACCTTCACCGTAGCTCGTATGAACTCCTTGTGAAGCTTGTTTGATTGATCGATGCCTTTGCCAATTCCTCGCACTGCCAATATATATGATGGGTGGGGCAAGTCGTGCCACCAAGCTAACTCATCCCTTTCATCCAGCCGACTTGCCAACTCGTTTGCAAACTCGCCCAAGAGATGGGTCAACCTACCCAGCTCATGGGACCGCCTGTCCTTGGCTTCCCTGTTCACAAACTCATCTTCTCGGCCTGTGGGTAGCTCGCCCAGCTCATCTGCGTAGAAACTTCGCACGACCATACCTTCACACGCACAATGTGTCTCGCCCTTGGTCACACTTCGCTTATTTTGTTGTGGCTCATCTTGCCATGTGTCTCGCCCTTGGTCGCACTTCGCTTATTTTGCTATGGCTCATCTTGCATGGAGAAGGTCACCTCGCCCATCGCACGGACCGCAGGTCCTTGCAGAACGTGACGTGAACCATGTGCAAAAAAAAAAAAAGTGAAATTATGCACACAAAGACATTTACTTGTTTACAACTTATAGACATATATATTACATATATTTTTTATGCTCATTTTAGTGAAATTCTGCACACACATACATTTAACCTATTTACAATTTATAGGCATATGTATTACATATATTTTTATTCTTATTTTAGTGAAATTGTGCAGAGTAAGACAATAAGACATTTAACTAGATAAACTACTTTTCCTAATTGATCTTTGTTTAAATGCATGTTTTTATCTTATGATTATATTCTTGTCTCCTTTATATTAATAGATGAAATTTCAAATATTAACTATCTTGCATCTCTAAATACATATTTATTTTTCCACATTTGTTTGATACAACTATAAAATT
>APFE031069446.1:2843-19688 GCA_000404065.3 Pinus taeda | reverse complement strand
TTACTCAAATTTCAAGTGTAGAAACTCGTTGGATGCAAAATTAAATTCCGCGTCCAATGAGTACCCATTATACATACTTCTAAGAAGACCCGCATTGACAAAAAATTTAGATACGTCAAAAAACATGTTCAACACGCCTTTTTAATGTATCTTCAATTTCTATCAATGTGGGCCTTCTCAGCAATATGCATAATGGGTACTTGTTTGATGTGAAATTTAATTTCATTTCCAACGATTGTCTACACTTGAAATTTGAGGAAACATATAAGGACATAGGCCAAAAATAGAATTAAAAAAGTAGTTTTCTTCTTTCCCGCCAAAATATTTAAATGTATCACTTTTTAAAATTAAAGTATCTTGATTTATTTACATATTATGACATGTATATTGCATGAAAATTTCATTGACACTTTCAGGCTGAAATTTCCTCTAATGGCAGTGGGTTTGGGATCATTCCTGCTCACAATTGACCACAAATTATAGCCCTCTAGAATTGTCAACAACTTGAATTTCGAGTTCATATAATTTTTTCGATCAATTTTAGTGGATTCATTCAAATAAATATGAGCCAAAATATTTGACATTTTTAAATGTTCCAAACAAATGCACTAAATATCCCAAAAAAATAAATCATAACCAAATCTGTGCAATACTAAAAATTTAGGCAAATTTCACACCCCACAACTCGCATCCTCCAATATAACTCCTTTCTATAATCTCTTATTTCTATTTTTCCACCAATAAAAAATTAAAAACACACATGGAACTTATTTTCACCAAAAACAAAACTAGAATACCCAAATTTTCAGCATGTTTGAAATGCGTGGCATGACCTTTCAAATAAATGCGACAAGGTGCATGTCCATGTATTATAAATATGAAAATATAATAATATTTCCTAGAAAAAAATACACAGTGGTTTAATTCAACGCAGGAGTTTTTTGCTTTCACTGATTAAGGAGATTCTTGGCATAATACAAAAAATAGTGCCACAATATCACATATAATAGCAGTTGCAGTGGCGCCGACAACCTTAAAGTGGCGTTGACTTCAGGAGGATCTAAGGGGATTTTGGCAAATGTTACACCAAAGAGTTTCAACAATTTCACAATTAGTAGGCCAATACATAGGTCCCTCGGGAATTGATAAGAACCCTGAACACTAATAAGGAAATTTTGTCACACTTAGATCCCTTTAACATGTCAGATCTTGGCTCTCTCATATTTTTTCCACACTTTCATCAACTTAGAATACAAATATGACCACTCAGATCTCATCCTTGTGGCTTTGATACCAAAATATAATATTAGAGAGATGCAGATAAAAAATATATAATTAAAACCACATAGTCTTACAATATGTGATATCACACTCAATTATACCAATTCTTGATGAAACAATACATATATATGGAGACTCTTAGAAAAACATTGGACATTCTAGATTCTAAGAAATTGGATCTAATATATTAAAAGAAAAAATAGCACAAACAAGAAAGAAACCAACCCATAACACTAACTATAAAGGAAACCAATTCAACAACCTATAAGTACAACTCATTACATGACAACCCATCAGCTAGAAAAACCACATTTATTAAACACTCCATTTCTACATTATTCTAACAATGCTCCCAACAAAATTGGATTTTATATAGTTACTACCTTAAATACTCTACCTCCATAGAGAAAATTGTTCACCAAGAAATTGTTGTAAACATAATTGTGGATTTCGTTTACGGATTATTTCTGTTAATATGACAAGCTTATATGAAATATTTTTATATACATACTTAAAAAACTTATGATCGTTAAAATTCATCGCCATGGAATCTTCATTTTCATTGTGGAAATATAAAGCTAGTTTTCTCTTCAACTTGTTGATAAGAACAATGTATTGAAGGAGTTGAACATCTCGACAGAAAATTCAATAGATGAGAATGTAAGCACAATGATGTCCACTTTTGAGATTTCGTTATATTGATGATTATTGTTCAATGTAAAACTTAAATACACATAGTATTTTCACCATGATGTCATTTTTGTAGTTTCCCATAAGCAGTACTAAGTCAAAGGAACATGCAGATCAAGATCCATAGATGAATAATTTTGAAGAAAGATGCAACAAAGTTGATGAGGAAGAAGAATTCTTGACGAGACACATAATAAATGCTCATGTGTACTACATCTACACTCAAGAACACAACCCATGAGGCAAAAATAACACTAACATATATCCCTAATCCGTTAAGAAATACTTGCAATTTCAATGAAACAATAGGGAATTGGAGTAGTCTAATATGTGGAAGCTAGACGAAATGCACTAATTCCATTTTTCATTATTATATATTGGGGTGGAAATTTATTTAACATGTCTCAAGCATATTTAGAGTAGGTATAGATATGAAAAAACTTTCCATTTCACAAATTTGTTCTCTCATACTTTTACAATCTTTCTTTGTATGCCATTAGTCTGAAGCGGAATTTTCTTGACATTATTACTATTCGTTGATTGTTGATTAAAATAAGCATTAATATGATGTTAGAGGCATTGTGATATTGTGATTGCAACTGTTGGATTTTGTCATTCATTTTGACTTTTGTGTGCTCGAACCTCAATTTTTTTTAACCTAATATGGTAAGATATAACAATTTTAATAGCAGAAAACATTATTGAGACTATTGGGGAGATCCATATACAAGTACAAGAGAAGCTATTGAAGTCATAGGAAAAATATAATGCTAGGCATGATCAAGGAAAAACATAGAAGTCCTTCAAAGTGAGAGACAAAGTATGGTTCCATTTAAACAATGGGTGGTTGTACGGTCCTTGTAAGAAATTCAAGGCTCTATGATATAGTCCTCTTGAAATACTAGAAAATGTGGGAGATAACATGTATATACTTAGTATACCCCCATACATGTACATTTACTACTGGTTAACCTAGAGAATATGAAACTATATGAGCCTTCCATGCTAGATCAGGAAGAGGAAGAGGAGCACAATATACTTAGCCATAGTTGAAAAAATGTATAGTGTTATATAATAGGTCTAAAAGTACAAGATATGGGCAACATGGCCTTGAGAAGCTTGGGTTGAAAGCGTAGCTTCCAAGCAAGGATAAATGATACACCCAAGGAAAGGTGCACGAAAAATTTATTTGACTCATTCAATATAATATTTTAGCGACTAAGAGCCTCCAAAAAGTGGGAGGTGTGATACATCTTATCTCATTATGTTTTTTTCATCTATCTTATTGCTTCTAGAGTGAAAAGAGTGGAGGAATATGCTCACTGGACCATCTCTTACAGTTGAGAGCTAGTTTGGAAAGTTGGAGTTTAAAACCTATCACGAGTAGTTTAATACATCAAATGGTGATTTTTAAGAAAAAAAATTCCACTTATAAAAAACCTTTTTATACTATTCTATAACTAGATACCTTTCCAACAGTGCATGAATCACCTCAATTGAAATCCCCTTGAAAATTTTATGCCTCTCAAAAGTTGACCTTACTATTTTTACCAACATAATTTGTGAGAATGCCACACCATCCCATATTATTCATTTTAAATAGGGATATCCATGTGACCATGATGAATAATACTCTAGAAGGGTCCATCTTGTAGCTCTATTTATGAGTTAAAGGTGTCAAACCTAACTACTCGTACATTATTAAGGTGTGATATAATCGAGCCACTAGGAGGAAAAATGGTTTGGATATACTAAAGTTTCTTTTGTTCCATAGATGAGTAAAGTAGAAAAGAGGGATACGCAGAGAGAAGGGATACATCAATTTTTCACTATAACAAGCCAGAAGCCACAAGCCTCACCTTTTTTTACTTGTATCCATTTGTCCATTAAGAGAAACAAAGTCGAAGAGGCTCACTTTTTAGGTTTTTTTTTTTTTTTTAAATCCTACAATGGTTTTCCATGATGTATCTTGTGGTAATTTTGGTTTTGTAATGTTTTATTTCATTTTTCTCAATATTTGGCTTAATCATAATTTGATTGCATGCACAACAAACAATAATTCCCAAATCTAGAAACTTAAGGAGAAATAAGCACTCTTAGTGTGGATTTCAAACTCTAACCATAATTTTGTCATATATGTTGTGATGAAATATCTAATGGAATATCCACAACATTTTACAAATGATGTACTAGAGGAGAGGGGCTTACATTATCAAAAACATATTAATGTTAGTGGAGATCTTGATGGTGGGCATCAAGAGTGGTTATCTGAGGAGATGATAGCTTTTCTAGGGAATATAACTCAAGATTGAATATTTTTTATCTATATATAAATTATAGTGCTATAATGTTGATACACGAGGAGGACCAATTACTCTTGTCATGGAATAAATCAATAGATACTCTATCAACAAGAGAAGGATATAAGGCACTCATTTATGTGATCAGGGATGAAGAAAATAAATTATGGTGGCCAATTATATGGCAATGGGAATGTCCATTAAGGGAAAGAATTACGTTTGGTTAGTTTTGTCTAATAAGGTTTTGACTTGTATAATGACCAAAAGTGGGGTTATCAGGGTCCCAATATGTATGTTATCTATGACCATGATATAATCAGTGAATCATCTATTTTTCTTGTCGCTAATCATTATTCATGTGTCAAAATAAGTTCTCATATTATTGGGTTTCTTGTGTTTGTGGAATTATGATTATTTCAAGTAGAGCATGAGCCAATTGGTAGTTGTTTTTCATATTAAATATTTTAAGTCTTATGGACATACAATACATGGGGACTATGGCTAAAAATAAAGTGATTGTTATTCTAAAGAGTTAGGAGATGAACAATTGTGGTGGCTCATGCAATCCAATATACTTATTGTAAATGATAAAATAAAGCTATGGTTTCGATGATCAACCCTAGGCATGTGCCACCTTTCAATTTAGCCTCTCCTTCGGGTTATTTCAATGGTACATGTCAAGGTGTGTAGGTTGATTGCGGTGCTAGTGTTTTTCTTCATTTTAGTCATAATCACTATTTTAGGCTCAATACTCAAGCTAGGAGAGGCACTAGTACTTGAACAAAGTTAGTGACAATTCGAACATTATTATAACTTTTCAAGGCCAAATGGTTTCATGATCTATGTGTAGTACGAAATTTGAAAGTAGTGATTGAATTATTCAAGGGTTCAATATGAGGGGATAATCTTGTACTCTTTCATTTGGAATGTAGAATTTAGGGAGTAAATGGAGCATTTCATTCATTGGTAATCCAATATATCCATAGACAAATTATTTTTCAAGAAGATTGTCTTTCAAGGGAGGTCCTAGAAATAAAAAATGGGAATCTCCTTGGCAAGGAATTTGAAGTGGGGAATATGGTATTTTCTTTCCAAGAAGTATTGATTTAATTCCTTTTCGCATACAATGATGACAAATTTTTTTTGTGATACTATTATGATTAAGAATTTACTTCTGAGCTTCAATTTTTTATATTTTATATTTGGTTATGTAGAAATAGATGATAATATGGAAGGGTTTTGTCTAAAAGGAATTCTTTTCATTAAAAATTATAATGCATATTGTCATTTTACTTTAAAATAACAACTATGTGGATTTTCTGGAAAGAAGAAATAAATTCGTATTGTAATATGCTTCAAAAATGACTAATTTAAATTATTGGAACACCCATACATAATGTACATTGTTTTTTATTATTTATATACACACATACATGAGGTTATCGTGTTTTTGAGGATTATTTACATGTTATATTTTTATTGAAATATGTTCCCATGTATTAAATCTAAATGTTTTATTCAATGTCACTGAACTTTATTCCATTCATAAGTTAATCGTTATTTTCATTATTTCCCATTGTAAATTTCTTTCCCTTAATATTTCTAATTTCTTCCTTCTATTATATGAGGCCCCTCCATAGTCTAGGCCAACAATACAGGAACTCTTTAAAAAGGTTGGGAATTCATATGTATCTATTGACCCCATTTGGCATCATATATCTTATACAAATTTATAGAATTTTACACAACCGTTAATATATTCAAACTCTATAGACTATAACACATAATGACCAAATTTTATGAATGGGTTATATGTTGAATTGATATTGGATTGCTTATGTAAAACTCATATTATGGTTTTAGCTTCGTAATTACATCTTAGCATTCTTTAGCCCATGGAATTATATTGTTTGAATTACCTCACTAGCTTAATGTGTGCATGTTTTAGTGCTTTCTAGATGATTATAGCTATGACACATCACCCTGTCAATTCGGGAGGTTAAGAAATGGATAAATAATGTTGGCATTATGATGCATATATTTTCCTTGATGGAAACTCACTTGTAACAAAACAAGTATATGGTAACTAGATGAATCTACAGGTCAATTTAGAGGTGACAGAGTATTGGAATAGAATAACAAAATTATGGGACAAAGGTTTACAAATCATCATCGAAAGATTGATAAAGGTGAATATTTGAAGATCTTTAAATGGTTTAGTTAAGGCCACGTCGCGTATACACATAGGTACAAATAAGAAAAGGCTCGTACATGATAACACACTAATTTAAGGATACCAACGGTCCTTACCATGGTATTAGCCCAAAATATCGAGGGTAGTAATGGTTACTTGATCTCGTCCAAGATTTCCACCGACACTAGTGTAGTTTTGACTCATGGTATGGGCTAAAGCTCTAGCTATATAAGGAGGTGAAGATAAAAGTGCTAAGTGTGCATGTGAAAGGGGTTTTGATGAATACTTGAATCTGAAGTATATTTTAATTGTAAGGGCCATAGTTGACACATAAATCTGAAATAAGTATGCACTGATGAATACATAGATGGATCAGGATCATGAGACCTCAATTGACTTTCCATTGTATGATCTACTCATGGATTGACTAGATCTAAGTATTGATGCATGATTTTAGCTCCGAATATTATGATCTGGGTATTTCTAAAGTTATGAAGAGCTGCGCAATTTTAGGTTAAACTTTGTATATCTATATGCAAGTTGGTCTTAGTGAACTCACATATACACGTGGGGTTCTTTTCTTCAAGGTCACCTACATAAAGGGAGGTTTTTTGTTTATAAATGACTTATCAACCTAATCACTATTGATGTATCTCTGATGTTTGTCAATGATGTCCTAATTTTGATCTAGGTTGAGTGATAATGTCTCAAGTAGCACTGATTGAATGATGAAGTTGAATATGGTTACATGTTGATTGGTTGAAAATATTATTGATGTTGCTAACTATATGAGGGTTCTGTAAGCTAACTGAATCTTTTAGAATAACTCTGGTCAACTCAGTGTCTGATTCAGAATTACATGTTTTTAGTATATTAATATCTGTACCCAAGTTTCCCTACAAAAAAGTGTGTATACATGCCGGTTTCCTTAAGTGAAATAGATTATACATGTTGCCATATGAATGATAAAGGCTGTAGTTGATTCTTTGTGTTGATGCAATATTCTGAGTTCATCTCTGTGTTCTAGTTACAATGATCTCAGTGCTCTGTTTTAATTAAGTTGGTGTTTACTTCATTTGATCTACAAGTTGTGATGTATTAAAGCAGGTGGAGCCAGTGTGAAAAATTATGAAATGTGGTCCATGGACATTGCTGAGGGTTGGAGCCTTTAGTGAGTAAGTCAAAGCTTCCTTCTAGTAGTAGTTGGTAATTAGATCAGTGGTTGGATCTCCCTTCCAGTAGGAGGTGGATAATGAGTGGAGGTTGTAGCCTTCAATGGGTGGGTGCCTACGTATTGGCATGAGTTTGCACTAGTACAATAATGTAAGAAGTTTTTATATTAATAAGTTTGAAGACTAAGACGACAACAATGATGGTTTTCTCCCACATTGGGTTTCCACTTTAAATCCTAGTGTTGATGTGTGTTTCTTATGTATGATACTAGATTTTGTTCTTATTTCACCTCATTACTTCTTATCAAATGCCTAATAAATATCTTACGTTCTGGTTTAATTTTAAAAAATAAGGAATTAGTTGTTTTACAAGTTTATTAAGAATCCACTAGGTTATTTTACAACAATCACTTACATACATGACATGGATTCAGTAAAGTTATTTACATATTTTAGAAAAGAAAATTCATTATTGTGAGTTTTTAAAATACTCATTCACCCCCCTCTCAGTATTTTTACTAAGAATTGGAATCAGAGTAGGTCCTTCAAAAGAAGCTTGATTTCTTTAAGAAATATATCCTTGAGCAATCAAGACAGAATGACATCTATCAGACCACCACTCTTCAACATAAATAATTTTATATATTGGAATATAAGAACCAGATCCTATCTTTAATCCCTTTGAGCAAATGTTTGGGAAATTGTGGAAGGACGTTAGCAATATCCACCCATAGTTCCCGCAGATGTAACAAAAAAGAAGAAGACGTATGAAACCAATGCCAAAACTATCAATGAATTATTGCGAAGTCTGATAGAATCACAATTTGTAAAATTATATAGTTAATCACAACAAAAGAAATATGGGAAATAATCATTCAAAGCTATGAAGGTGATACGAAGGTAAAAAATGCTAAACTCCACACTCTGAGAATTTAATATGAAACTCTCAAAATGCATAATGATGAAATTATTGCTAATTTATTTCTATGTATAGATGAGATTGTAAATCACATGAAAAATCTAGGCGAAGAAATAAAGGACACCACTTTAGTAGAGAAAATATTAAGATCTATAACTCCTTAATTCAAGTCAAACGTGTCTTACGTTGAAGAGAAGTAGGATCTGCAGACTCTTACTATTGTCTAACTTCACAAGATCCTGATTGCTTTTGAAATGAGGAAAGGAATTCCCTTGGAAGTCATAGAAGTCACATTTAAAGCATCTGCAAAGGGAAAAGAAATGGAATAACACAAGGAATCCAGATATATATCATAAGAAAATGAGGTGAAATTTGTAAAGAAACTTCAATTAGGCACCAGAAGGTTCACGGGTAAGATTCCCTTCAAATTTTTTGCTTGTAGTAGAGTTGGTCAGTATGTTGCTAAATTTCCTCATAAAGACAACCATGACAAAGGGAAGGATACTACAAAAGGTAGTAGGAGATGGTTTGAAAATAGAAGAAGTTATTATACTCATGAAGATAGTGATGGCTTGTCAAATAGCGAAGAAGGAGAATCTGATCAAGATCTTAAATTACTCATGGATTTTGAGAAAAATACCAATGAGTCTAATGATAAATTTATGGATGATTTAGAGGAAAAAGATTTCTTTGAAGAAATTACTGTACTCATTTTTTTCTTGGAAGAAAAAGAAGTAGCCATAGATACATTGAAGCATCAACTCATAGAAAAGGAAAAGAATAATGAGAAGTTAGAATGTGAAGTAGTAAGTCTAAGAAAGGAACTTGAGAAAATAAAAAATTTGAATCTTAGATTTTGTAAAGGATCTGAAAATTTAGATCAAATTATCAACATACAAGTCTCTCATCTTATGAAGACAGGTCTTGGATACACAAGAGAAACATCTCAAATAGAAAAGTATTCAACCACCACTAGAAGCTATATAAATGTGACAAAAACTAGTCAGTAAAGATTTAGTCCTCAACAAAAGAATAAATTCATTCCATAGGTAAATCATGTTCACTCTAATCCAAGGATGAACAAAAATAGAAGCACCAGTTAAGATGTAAACACCACAAGAAGATTCTACGATCACAAAAGTTTCTTCTTTATCGGGAATGTTTCTCATGTAATAAATTTTGTCATAAAGTTGCTCAATGTCTTGCATACAAAACCATCATGACTAGCGAAGAAAGAAAACAAAGGAATGATACAAGGGTCAAGAAGAACAATTATAATAATTTCTCACCTCTTAAACATGAAATTAAATGCTCATTTTAGAATAACTTTGGACGTGAAGAATCTGAACACAAGAGAAAATTACAACCAACATCTCAAAAAGAGAAAATATCAACAATTTCTAAGGTATGGAAATGGAAGGAGTTATAGTCTGAAAGCTATGGCATAGCATTGTTGCTTAAGGACAAGAAGATCAATGGTGCATTGATAGTGAATGCTCAAAACAAATGACAAGTGATAAAGATAAACTTATTTCATACAATGCTTTAGAAAAAGAAAAGAATGTCACTTTTGGAAATGACTCACCTGCTATCATTAAGGGTAAAGGTCCTGCTGCGTATGTTTATAGTCCTGCGCCCTTGTCCGGCTCCTCAGGTTGCGAAGATTGTGCTTCAGCTAGTTAGTCAAATAGTTAGCCCACCCGTGTAGGGCTTCAAGTGGCAACATTTACTTTGCCTGGGAAGGGTTCTCCATTTAGTTTGACTACCTGGACCGCACCTCCATCTGTGACCTCCTTAACCACGTATGGTCCCAGCTAGTGCATTCTGAATTTCCCCAGAAATTTTTCAAACTTACTGTCACATAACCACACTAAACTGTTTACCTTGAAGTTGCACAACTTGATATGGCAGTCGTGCCAAGCCTTTTCACGTTGCTTTTGTACCTTCTGATGAAATCCAACAATAAACCATTCTTCCTCAAGTTTTTCTCATTGCGCAAGCCTTTCTTCCAGAGCTGTGCAGTCTATCCTGCCTATGAGTCGTGCTATTCGCGGACTAGGTAGGATGTATTCCATCAGCATGACATCTTCCATGCCATAGACTAACCGAAAAGCTGTCTGTCCCATCAATTTCTTGCACGTTGTCCTATAAGCCCATAATACGATAGGTACACACAGGTCCTAGTTGTTTCATTGTGCATTACATACTTTGGTCAGTGCAGTCTCTAGTATTTTGTTGAATGCCTCTACTTTCCCATTAGCCTGTGGGTAGTATGGTGTACTTTTTTGATGATACACCTGGAACTCTTCTGTGAGTGCACTGATGGTTTCATTCAGGAAATGTGTTTTGTGATCACTCATTAAGATTTTCGAACAACCAAATTATGTCAACACGTTTTCTAACAAAATCTTCGCAGCCGTAGTGGCCGTGCAATCTTTAACTGGTTGCGCTTCTGCCCATCGTGTCGCACACCCATCTTTCCCTGAGGTTTGATTAGTTCGACAAAGTCGATTGCCCATTTTCGAAATGGTTACAGAGTCATTTGTGGATTTAATGGAATCTCGTCCCTTCATGATGGTTTTCCAGTCCTTTGACATATATCGCAGGCCTTACAATGCACTTTCAAATCACAGTGTAGGGTTGGCCAGCATAACCCTACGCGAAGAATCTTTTATGTAGTTGTGTGTCCTACATAGTGTCCTCATGCAATGCCCCCATGTGCTTCCACGAGGATCTATCCTCGTTCAAATTCAGGTATGTATCTTCGCAATATCTCATCATTGCCCATTTTGTAGAGGTGCCCCACGATGACATAAAAGTCTATTGCGCGCACCACCAAATCCTTATTCTGTTGGACTGAGTATTCCTTTAACGTAGTCCTTGTTGTTAGAAAATGGATTATCTCTTTGAATTTTTCGTCCATGATGCGCACTGCAAAGAGTTGTGCATCAGGTAGTCCCTACTGCAAATGCACTGGTTCCTCACCCATCTCAATTCATGGCAAGTGATTTGGTCCTATATTTAGGCGTCTTGGCTTCACTATAACCTCAAAATCATATTCTTGAAATAGTAAGATCCATCTGCATATGCGCCCCCCAAACACAAGTTTGTTCACCATGTATTTCAACGCAGAATGGTCGGTATACATATTGAAATGTCCTCCAAGTAAATAGTGTCGGTATTTTTGGAGTGTGTACACCATTGCCAACTCCTTGTGCTCAGTGGTAGAATACTTCTTTTCTACTTTGGACAATCTCCCACTTGCCAATTCGATCGAGTGAACCACGACCTTTGCACCCTCCTATGTGAGTACGGCTCTCGGCGCAATACACGATGCATCAACATGTACATGAAATTCACATCCCATTTGGGGAAGACTAGGATTGGAGCAGAGGCTACTTTCCCCTTCAGGACATCCAAACTCTTCATGCAATCATCATTCCAGCAATATGTAACATTCTTTTTCAATAGCTTTTCCATCGGCGCTGTTATTTGGGCATAAATTTTGATGAACTTCCTATAGTATCCAGTGTGCCCCAAAGTAGTGTGCAGTTGTTTAACACATAGCGGTGCTTCCAAATTTAGAATAACGAAAATCTTTGCAGGGTCACCATGAGGCCTTGTTTGCAGACCACATGTCCTAGTAGGTTTGCAAAGGGAATGAGGAATGTGCACTTCTTAAGGTTCTGCATAACCTGGTGTCGGCGACAATTATGCAACATCAAGTGTAAGCTCGCTACATGATGCTTAACTAATCCAAAGATAATCAAATCATCCAGATATACCTCTAAGAACTTGTGGATGTATTCTTTGAATCTAGCCATAATGATGCAGGGAAGTATAGCTGGTGTGTTCTTCAGTCCAAATGGCATAACGATGTATTGAAAGTAGCCCCATTCTATTGCGAAGGCCATTTTGCTCCTATCTCTAGCATGATCTTAATCAGATGGTACCCTAAGAACCCATCCTTGAATGAGTATGCTTCTTGAATGCTAACATTCTCCAATACTTCATCTGTGAATGGTGTTGGGAATGGATCATGTACATAGGCGTCATTCAACTTCTTGAGGTCCACGGATATTCTTAGTTTTCCCTTCTATTTTTTCTCCTGTACTACCATAAGATTCACCCAATCATATTCTTCCACTGGTTCAATAATTCCGGCTGCGAGCATATTTTCTAATTCATCGCAAACCTTTTCTTTATAATTTGGATTCAAGCAGTAAGGTCGCTGCATAACTGGATTCGCGTAGGGTTTTAGGGTGATCTTCATCATCCCTAAGTTTCTAATGATCCCTTTTAAGTCCGTAATTTTGGTTGGGAACAATTCTTGGTATTCGCAGAGTAACTTAGTGACCTTATCCACCGTGGCATCATCCCAATAGTCCCCAAGCGTTTTGTACTTCGGCTCCACCTCCTTTCTAATCTTAACTTGCTTTGTCTTTAGCAACACAGTGATGTCAGGGTCTTCAAGTGATGGTCCTCGAATTTCGTGACAACTTTCTGTTTCTAAGATGTTAATATCTCGTGGGTCATCATCATCCTCCTCAACATTTATGTTATAACACTCTAGCATGCAACTCAACTATGTCACCCATTCTGGCTGAAATACTTGCATTAGCTCCTAAGGTGTTCTGAAGATAGCTTCTTTTACTACCTATAGCGCATCGTCAACAATACCTGACCAATGATCTTCAAACATGAAATTTAAAAGAAATCCCTCATACAAGACATCCCATTTGCTTGTACCATGGTGGAGCTCTGTCTCAGTATACCAATTCATGGGTATGACATCCAGGGTATGAGAGAATAAATGTACCCATTCAGGCTATGGCTCTTCTACATAGAGCTCGATCCATTTCACGAGGTGTGTGCATGGATCATCTCGTCTGTCATATTTGTCTACTATTCATATCTAAGATTTTCAAAATCATAGGTGCATCATTCTTCTGCATCTGTGCTAGTCCTCAAAAATTTCCTAATGCGTACCCCACCATCGCGTGGGTGTTTCATGCAGTGCCCACTACAAAGCATCGAACTGCTAATGTTCTAGTATTGTGCTTTCAAATTTTTTCAAGAATGCATCCACTGCTATCAATGCATCATATGTAGATAGCTCCCTTGCCTCTGTTGTCACGTAGTGTAGTTATCTAACCATCATGTTGCAATTAAGTGTTGTTACTTCGTGCAGCTAAGTCTACCATCACTCTATCTCTTCATCTAAATCCAAAGTGTAGGAGCATTCATGCTCCCACTAAATCCTTCCATCTGTAGTTGGATTCACCCAATCCTCTTCTCGTGCAGTTATCTTGTAAATACAATCAAGATCGTCATCACTATCATTGTCGCACACCGGTTCAGTGTATCAAGCTCCTTCAGCTGGATCTAGCAATACTACTAACGTAGTGATTCTTTTTCAAAGATCATTTTCCTCTTCTTCAGATTTATGACTCTGTTCAAATCAGTGGCCCAATCTATTCCAAGTAGCACAAGATAGGGATTACTGTCATTGACAATTTCTATCACTTCAAAATCTGCTTGCACGCTCGCACCTTCAATATCTACCATTACCCCTTGCAATCTTCCCATGGGTAAGATCTTTTACTCATTCACCGTTCATAACTAAATAGGAGACCATTGTAGTGTGGGTGTGCCCATGCATTCCGATGTTTGTTTTGGCAGTACTTTCGTGTCCGATCCAAGATCCAAGATTACCTTATCCATTTCATACTTGTTGATTTGCGCAGTCAACCTCATTTCCCTTCCTATACGTAATGCATGCTTTCTAAGTTTCTAGACCATGCACAGTTCTCCTGAACCTTTGCACTTAGTGATAAGTTCCTATAGACCTTTTACTGCCTTGCTGTCACATAGCAGTTTCATGCATGTCCTCTAGAAAGGTAGTTAGCATTGAAGTATCCATACCTGGTTCTAGTTTATCCTTACTACCTGAAGTGGAGACCTCCATGCAACTCTTTTCATCTTCCATGAATGTCTCCTTTCTGCATTCTAAATCAAAATCATGTTCCTTTGTAGGATCCTTGCAAACCCATGCACTTTGTTTTGACTCCTTACCTTTATCATTGCTTGTAGGAGCCTTGCAAACCTATGCACTTTCTTCTGATTGCTTACCTTTATCATCGCCAGTGGTCATACCACTCTTGAGCATCATGTTTACATTCAGGTCTTCTTCGGGCAGCTCAGACCTCATCAACTACAAATTCTGAGTCAGAGGGGGCTAAAGTACCCCTCTTTTGCACAGTCTCGTTATTAATGTAGGGCAGTCTTCTGCCTCATGATAAAACTGAGCACAATACAAACATGATGTCTTTGTTGGGTTTGTACAATCGTGGGCATAGTGTCCTGGCCCTCCATAATTGTAACAAATTAGCTATCTGTGACACCTTCCTGGTCCCATTCTACCTCAACCTCAATCATACCCCTGAAATCTAGTGCATGTCATTCCTACATTTGGGTTGAGGGCTCGCGTTTCGTCTGCACCCTATAGGCAGGATTCTGATCCATCATTAGTTTGTAGCTTTTGCAAGTGCATTCATCATGGTCTAATGACTTGCAGAAATTACAAAACAATTGATGGGCGTCTGCGTATACTTCTACAATAGATGACAATTATTCATAATGTGTTTTCCTCCTATCTGACAGATCGCACACCATAATGCAAGCATCGCGCTTGGTCTTTCCTGTGCCTCAAGTCTTAATGGCATCAACCTTCCTCCTACCAAGTAATTCGCAAACACTGGACAATGGTCTTTTTCATGTCCCTGGGCTTTGCATTTTATGCACCATACCTCCTCGCGTGCCTCTAGCCGAGGTGTGCTTTCCTATTTCAAACTCTACATCTCCAGACACAGATTTTGCAGTTGTACATGGATTTGTTGGAATCCTAAACCAGGGTATTGTATAGGGCTCTCATGCAATCTCATTGCCATCTCCAAAGATTCAGCCTGGGTGGAAAGTTTTTGCTTTGAGAGCGCCATCCTTAAGTGCAATGTTAGTGACACTACAAACCATGCGTAGTGTTGTCCATCCATGAATGTCATGTTGGCTTCACGAATCATAACCTTCAGCCTTTGGTCCAAATCCCAGGTGGTCTCGCCCGAGAGCATCGCAATCTCCTTAAACCCAATGATTGATTATGTTTCTGACTTTGACCTGCTAAATTTCCTATTCAGCGTGGTCTGGATTTCTGTGATTCTTGTATTTCGATGGTCATTAAAATGCTTGATGTACCATGTTAATGCGTGATCCTACAACATTCTTTCCAGCATAGCCTTTTTGATATTGTCATCCATGACTGCTTGTGCTCCCCATACCACTCTTACCACGAACCAAAATTGGTCTGGATCTTCACTCCCTACTCCTTTGAATACCAGTAGTTTGATCGCACTCATCATACTGAATTGTGGTGGTGGCGGAGGTGGGGTGGTTAGAGATGGAGGTGAGGAGGGTGAGACGGGTGGTAGTGTAGGCGAAGGTGGTAAGCGCGTAATTCACTACCTTATCAAACTAACTGCACTTCGCAGAAAAACTTTCACAAGCTCTTCCTTGCTTTCTCATGAGGGGGAAATTAAGGGATTGGTTTCCAATTCTTCACTACTTTCGCTTTTGTCGATCTTCCCACTTCGCGTAGTCCCAAACATTAACTTATTCACATAACCTATTTTTCACATAATAACGTCTTAATCGAAGTGTTCAAATATTTAATATACTAACCTCGCAGTCCCTTGAGGAAATTTCATTCCACCTCATTGTAGCTGACGGTCGTATCTACCGTGAACTCAGTGATAAATCCTCCTATAATTCGATCAAGCCAATGGTCCACATCTCGCGTGATATTATCTCCTGATGCTTCTAGTTTGCGCACTAATTTTGGAGTCCACTCGATTGGTCTTTCAAGTCTACACCTTCCCTCACTGTTTGCTAGCTTCGCGATCCACTCATACAACTCATTGGATTTCCATATACAAGTAGTGCTCCAACCACTATTACTTAGATACTCGCGGATTTCTATTTTCATGCGTCGCAAACTTGTGCATCTTCTTCTCCAACCACCCTTAAATTTCTTTCTTTGTTGGATTTGAGTGCAATGACATTAGAGATTCCTTATGCAAATCCTGGTCCTGGCAATGGAACTATTTGTTGGCATGTATGGGCCTGACCCAAGTTTAGAGATGATTTAGCCAAACAAATCCCGATACTACTGGCCATTTCGACAACAGTCCTCGGAGCGTGATTTGAGGTCTCACCCGAAGTAGTATGGGAGGGTGC
>APFE031069419.1:0-25708 GCA_000404065.3 Pinus taeda | reverse complement strand
GTTGCTCTTCATGACTGCAGTGGCAAAAATGAGGCAGCACTGGCTCCTAATGGAAGGCCCCCTTTCTGAGACATCCATGATGTATAGATAGCCTTAGGGCTCAAAGATTTACTCTGAATTTTAGTTTATAGTGTTTTATGCTTAGGTGTATATATAATTATATGTTAATAAAGCAAGAAGAGAACATTTTATGCTTAGGTGTATTTATCTTAATAAAGTAAGAAGAGAACATCAGCTGAGACATCCCATGGTGGTAGTAAAGAGATTTTCCTTTCGGTTCATAGGGCCCATGGTGGTAGTCAAGAGATTTGCCTTGCGGTTCATAGGGTTTCTTGATGGCTTGATGCATCTTCTCCTCCACAAGCTATGTGGGTGTTGCTAAATCAATATTTTTTTACAATTTTCTGGGTAGCCATTGGAACATAAGAGCGGATCATACATGTTTGGATCCATGGTTATATATTTGGTTCTCTTTCATGCATCGGTATATGATTTTTTTTCTGTTTGTAACATGCTATTCAGTATTTGGGTTTTTTTACTAACTATATGATTTTTCAAGAAGTATGATCAATTTCATGAAGATGTCCACTGGTATGTCTTAATTGTTTTTTTCTAGTAAACCTGATTAGTTTCATTGTACTTTCATGACAAATGAAATGGTTGATTAAATCATATAGATTATAAATATGTTAGGATGAGCCATATGATTCTAAATTCTTCACACTGAATTCCTGCGCAAAATTCTTGTACAATATTAGGGGCAAATAGCTATATCAAAATCAAGATTCAAGACAGGCATTCTTCTTCAGCATTTGATGCTATCTGTGCCCAAAGAATATAGTTGATGCATTATAACACTGATTAGGACTTTTTCCTTAAATCCATGGTTCCTGTTGTTTCATTGACTCAAGGCATGTTCTTTCATTTATGTTCTTGTTGGAACTTGCAATCTACAACTTGACTTATTCTATGATATTACTTTCATAAAATGGATGATATAACTCAGTGGTGAAGCGACCTGGCTGCCAGGGGCATATCATGGATTTGATTCTTATTTTGTTCACTTTTTCAAAACCCTCCCCTAGGCTATAGATATCAAAAGGCTCGACTTCGTAGTGCTTAATATCTGGTGTTCCATGTCAAATATTTTTCCTTATGGCTTTTTTATCTCTTTTCCCACCTGAAGCGCCATCTTTATCATTGGGAACCTTGGCAACAGTAACAGAATGCTCACTCAAACAGGTCTTACAGGTTTTACAATGTTGTTGTTGGTCCACATGAACCCGTAGCTATAGGGTTTAAATATTTTGTAGAATTTGCAAGAAAGACCTTATTTCCTGAGCATAATTTGCATTTAGCTCCATCCAAAAGGTTCCATGTATTGGCGTTTACATGGCTGCATATATTGGTTTTATTTACGGAAATTTAGTTTCTATTAAATTAGCCTGAGTAATGATATGAACAACTCTTTGATTGTCATACTGGGCGACCCAGCTTAGAAAAAGGAAAACCCATTTTCAAAGTGCATATATGAAAGTTCCATTTAATTTGTTCATTTATCAGCTGTATTCTCTTTTTAAGACAATACCCTCTGAAATAATGTCTTCTAAAAATATATTTTATTAAATATACATTTCATTCAAAAGTGAAGTTTCCACCGCAAAAAGCAAGACAATCAACATTTTGGAGAAAGGAAAACTAAATTAGAAAACTAAACAACCCATTAAGTACACTTGTTTTACTTAGGACTCTTTTTCTCAAGTTTACCATTGGATCAATCAGTCTTCCACTTACATAGAAGCTTAACAGAATATTACTTAAAATATGCATGCTTTGATGAAGATATTGTGAAAACATTTCAGTTTCGATTTCCACTTACATAGAAGCTTAACAATATATTACTTAAAATATGCTTTGATGAAAATACTGTGAAAGTATTTTAGTTTCGATTATAACAATAACAATATGTCATTATAGAAAGACACCTCAAATAAATTTGCCCAGCAAAATTGTTCTCGAGGGGGTTTGACATTGTATGACTGGGTATAGCAGATGCCTATACAAAATCAAAATATCTTAAAACACCTATGTACAACAGATAAAAGATTTATGTGTAAGTCAAGTACCTTATTGTGAAGTAAAACTGCGCTCAGTAATCTAATCTAGGCTTGACACGAAGATTTAATCCATCTTTAGTCATATGGAGGGTCCGTGAAGGGCGATATTTCATTTCCTTACCTTCAACAGCTTCAAATTTGAAGAAACGTATAAGCACAACAGCAAAAATCTTCATTTGCATGTATGCAAATTCCTTCCCAAAACAAATGCGAGGCCCAGCCTGTAAGTCAAGCAAGAGACCTTATCTATTTCAAGAAATTATCATAGGTACTTTTTCAAAAGATTAAGCATCAGGGTTAGGGCACTTACCTGAAATGCAACGAATTTGAATGGTGACAGGGACTTCGAAACTCCATTCTCATTCCATATCTCAGGCCTAAACTCCTTTGCATCACTGCCCCAGAGGTATGTCATTCTTCCCATTGAGTAAGGGACAAACCAATACTAATGACTGTCAATTATCACAAGAACACTGGTTTAGAGGTTGCCTTGGAGTGTATAGCATAAAACCCATTTGCCAGTGCCTCCTTCAGAAGAATCAATCACAGCTAAAATAATAGAGCAAATCAATTGACACAACTGACTATAGAGGAAAATTTTTTTAAGGTGTTGAACCACACCTCGTAAGATTAGTACTTGGCAAACATGGCTTTTACCGGTATCAGAATTGACCAAAGCTCTGGTTAGAAACTCATTGGCAGTAGAACACACTTCCTTAACTCTCCACAACATATTCTCTGATTGCCCTTCTTTGTACCAGAAAGGCAGAGGACCATCCACGAACCAACCAGGTAGTAGAAGGTTGACTAATACTTCTGTGAACCTTGGTACTATTGAGGTGGCAATGTTGTATTCAAAAACGTATCTGATCCGTAGTCCCTTCTTTGAGCCGTGTGATTATCCAAGGCATCTGAAGTCATGAATCTAATGCCTCTGCTTTCATTATTTTTGGACATGGAAGATTTAATCAACAACTTTCCCCAGTAACCATTTACTGAATTCCAGAAAGTGACTTCCTTACACAAAACTTCTAAACCTAATCTTTTAGATTTGAATGAATTTCAGCACATTTTACACACATTGGAAAAGATATTAATCCATATGCATTCTTAAAATCTTAAATCTGTTTTACAATTTTTACTGAGAAGATATGTACCAATTTCTTAGTTTACCCAAACCAGGTCCTGAAGAATACCATATTACCATCTCCCAAAAGATTCTATACCCAAAATTCCTGCTATTGCGCTGCCTTATAGAATGCACACTGTCTCCAAAGCATAAGAGTCTTGGTTCTCTTTGACAATGAAATCTATCCAAATATTTAATGAAAGACTTCCATACCCAAACTAATAACAATAGCTTCCATTTTCACAGCCTCAGAAAGACAGCAAACAGGTTGTTTTAATGCCTAGTAAATGTGGTATTGCCCTCAACAGTGATAAAGGCTCCCACAATATCAAACATTGCTCAATTAGTAAACAAAAAGAATGGAAAAATCACTGAAACAGTAAACAACTTTTCTAGCACTTCACTCATCATCATCCCTCATCAGGGATGAAAAGAAAGCATAAATGATTTATTGAGATTGAGAAATAGTGATTGATACCATTGACAAATTTTATTTCTGCAGTGTTGCAATCTCTCTAGTACTGTTTTATTTATGCACTGTTGCAATCTCTCTGGTACTGTTTTATTTATGCATTGTTGCAATCCATCTGGTACAGTTTCATTTCTTTCACGTTAAGATTTAGTTGTTAAATCTCTTGTACGGTTTCATTTATTTATTTTTAAGATTTTGTATTGGTACAGTTTCATTTTTGGTTTTGTTAGGCTCAGATTTTGTTTCACTGGAAACATTTTGTCTCATGTTAATAGTTTGGGAACAGATTTTGTTTTATGTCAGTGTTTTGGATTATTAAAACGAATAAATATATTATAATAGATTTTTTATATTTAGTTTTTTATTTAATGAATAAATTATAATTCATACCTGAATTCCTTGCATTTTCATGAGGGATTCTCCTTACACAGATATTTGGGATTCTCCTTATTCAGAGAATTCAACCGCTACTTCTGAGATGACAGTTTTATCAAAGAGAATGCTTTCGGTGTTCACAAAAAGCATTTCATTTCTTTTTCAACGAATGTTTTTAGCTGGAAAAATTTAAATCATTTAGGGAAAGCTAGTAGCAGATCCTACAGTGTGGAATCTCGATGCAGAGTAGGCCACCGAAGGGTAAGGTTTTTGATTTTATATTTGAAGGGATGTTAAAAATAGTAAACAAAATATGACTTTGGGTCGATTCGAATGGTTATTTGTGATGAGTCATATTATGATTTACATCTTCAAGAAATACTTCGTATCCTTTTTCAAGAAATACTCTGTATCCTTTTTCCAATTATTTTGGTTGTGGCATCACATGGGCCGTGTTGTGGTTACTCTCCGATGCGCTGTCATTGCGTTTCAGTGGTTTTTCTCTCTGATATCGATGTGATTAATTGGTTGAAAAGGCAAAGACTAGCTGTGGGCAGCTTCTTGGCTATTCACAAGTTCATCTGATCTTAGTACTTTTATATCAATACAAATATGAGGTCTCCGTTTGCTTTTAAAAATAAGAAATTGTTATCGTGCAACCAATGACTATATGGTATCGTTTGTTGCTTGCAGTCCTGCCTACTGTGCTAGAATCATGAACACTCCAGATGATTCTCAAGTTATTTTAAAGGTACGCTATCTCATAAAAAATATTTTCCAGTGCTTATGACAGTAGGTGGTAACATAAGTTTTGTCATAGATGTTCGATTCAGCTTTAAGAATTATGATGAATATAATCCAATCTTGCAGCATCCAGACATATGGATAGTTATGTTTGGTTCGACAGTAGATTTTAATATATGTTTTTTTTATGGAAACAGAGGATTTCCACAGACCGTATTCTTAATTTATGTCGATTATTAGCTGTGAATGTGGGGACATGCCGTCTGACCAACTATTCTTTATCCCATGAGGTAAGGAAATCAGTAGTTCAGAAGCTCATTAAATAATGGGGTTGTTTGACACGCTGGTGGATTGCAATTGACTGGTTCTGTTCAAGATATCAAATTCTAAAATATTCCCAGAAATTATTATCAAATTAATTTCGATTCCATAACCTTAACATGTAATTGTGTTTTTTCATATAAATTCCCATCAAATTACTTCAATCCTATGAACTTAAATATGTTTTTTCATATTATGGTGATTGAAATTGAAGGAAGAAGAAGATTGTTGTGAGGAAGCAGCAACAGAGGAGGTCGGAGGCTAGAAAGAAAGCTCCTACTGGCCATTCCTTTCCATTGCTATGTTCAGTAGGTCACATAACATAGAAAACCTTCAAAGAAATCGAATGTACTGTCACATCAAACACAAGAAATTCCGAAATAGTGTTTATTGGGAGTATATCATTCTGAAATAATGTTTATTGGGAATATATCTGCATCTTTCCTCGCCTATGACTCTCTTTTAGTGTCGCATCTAACACATAAATTCTGAAATAGTGTATCCACATCGTCCCTGGACTATGACTCTTTTTTTGTGGTTTGATGTTTATTTTTTCTACCAATCATTGAAACTCTTCATGGAAACGTTGTGATTTCTCTAGAGACTATACATAATGGATTTCCGCACTTTAAGCCTTATGGCGTTTTCTTTGCAACATCTAGTGCAAATGCTAGTTTAATCTTTCCCAACAGTTTTACCCATATTGGCTACCTTATTTAAATACCGTTGAACGATTTTCCCAATGAAATTAACAATGTGAATCATCCCAAAAAAAAATATAAATTTCATAACTTCAAATTAAGGATATTTGAATATAGTCATTAAGTATCGAGAAAAAAAGCTTGATGAGTTGTTTCACAACACACGTGATCGTCTACCTAGGGCAGTAAACAGAGCGTACATATTCGTACTCAAAAAATTATTCTCGTCTGTCTACGGATGAGGGGTGTCCGCACGCGGCGGGATTTTCATCTTTCAAGCGGGCTCTTGAACGGAAAATGTTTGCCGAAAATTTATGCACATGGGTTGAAACCAAACCATACCATATGTCACAGTCTTTCTTTCAAGCTGTATTAAATATTGTATAACCCAGTAAATATTGTTTCCTAGATATAATACAGGAAAAAAAAGACTAAATCAATGGTGACATAGGTTAAAAAATACATACAATGTTAAAATACAGAAGCTCAAAGACATGGAAAATACCTAAAAAGAAAATTTCATGATATATATATGTGCATCTGGTACAGCGGGCAGAACGAAAGTCATAACATATTGCCTGGGCAGAACGAAAGTCATAACATATTGCCTGGGCAGACATGTTGCTTAAATATCAACCACATGTTTAGATTTTTGGTTTGATTTTTTTAAGAAGTTTTTGTTATTTAAATATTTATTGGATTTTTGGTTTGATTTTTTTAAGAGGTTTTTTTATTTAAATATTTATTGGAATCACAAATTTGAAATGAGAACTCTTTACAAGAGCTTTTAATCCTATAATTAAAAATTTAATTTAAATAACGAGAATAAAAAATTAACAACAAAATTCAAATACCTAATTTAGTCCTATAGAGTTAGAGATTCAAAATATGAAGTTTTAGTAAATTGTTACCAGTATCGGTCGAAAAAGGGTAAGGGTATTTATATTTCAATAAATCAAATAATTACTTGGTAATAAATTTTAATAGTTAAATGGTTAATTAAAGAAAGAATTTTATATATTAAATATAAAATAATTTTAAAATAAATTATTATTAACATAATAATAACCCTTATGTTTTATTATATTCTAAGTATGTTGATTATTTTTATAGTCATTTTCCAATTAAGTGATTATAAGAGAGATTAATGATAAGGCAAATGGATTTATCCTTTTCTTAGTAATGAACCTCGAGATATTTTACGATTTTTAAACCGTCTTGATTGGAATTTTCGAGTGATAGAAAGCACCCACACTTGGAAAACGATCCCAATTTTCAAACACTCATTAGTGCGTAATTAGGTGAGAAACCGCAATGAATGGGACTTATCCAAGTCGTCCGTTGGATGGAGACATGCATATGATCAAATTCAAAGAAAGATTCTTGATAACGACAGCTTCCATTTATCGAGCTTGCAGGTAAAGTAAGTTATATAAAATATTCAAATGGGAGCTTATGACTTACCATTATTTACGACAAGGATAAGGACTAATTGAGGTCCGACAAAACCTTATTTCTGTTTGTGAAAAGGGTTAGAATAGCGTGGTACAAAAAATGACAAGTATTTTAAAGGTACACACAGTAACAGATATTCCTTATCAACCAATTCCTTTATATATATTAAAAACATTAAGTGTGAGCCAACTCATGAACCTGGATACCTCTCTATCTTGATAATGCACATGTTTTTCTTATGGTGACATTTTTGTTATCTTTTGCATCTTTTATCTTTTACATGTTAGTTGTTTTTTAAATTAGTGACTCATTACCATGAACTATCTAATTTTTCTTGTGGCTATATGGTTTTGGTTGAAGTTTCCTTTTATCAGCAAAACATTTGTAATATATTTCCATGTATATCTAGTATAGTTAGTTGAAGTTTCTTTTTACTTGGAAAACATTTATAATATACTTCCATGTATATCCAGTATATAAGTATGTGGGTTTAAGCAATGAATTATATTAGATATCATTTTGGGATTCCACTGCATTCATGTATGACCATTTCCATGAGAGGTAGTCCTAATTATAAGTATGGGGGGTTTACGCAATGCATTATATTAGATATCATTTTGGGATTCCACTGCATTCATGTATGACCATAACCATCAGAGGTAGTGGGATTGACACTAGTGAAATGTGGAGAACGAATCACATAGCATCAATCATCACTTCCGAGGAGGTCACCCATCCCAGATCTCCTCTGGCTCAAGCGCTCTTAACTGTGGAATTTTTCCCCACAATCAAGCCCACTTAGCTTGCTACCCCATTTACAAAATCTTAGCAAGTATTGTGAGCATCACCCGATGCAATGAGTGCTAAGTGAACTATTCAAAAATCATGAGAAATTAGTCAATTACTACTACCTCTCATAGAAATGGTGATACGTGAATGACTTACCTAACGCAGTTGAATCCCAAAATGGTATCTAATATATCCAGTATAGTTACTATTAGCCAACACTGATTCTATACAGTGATATACAAGGGACAACCAACTTTATTAAATTATTAAATTAGTAAATTCTTGTAATTCTCTATCTTGTTAATAAACTTTTTTATATTCAAAATGTAAATTAATTTTATTTTATTTTATTATTATTAACAAATAATTAAAACGAAGGCATTGAGAGTTTTAATCAACGTGCTTGTTTGGAATTGAATTAGTTTTACTGTTCTCGTCTTTAAAACATTGAAATGACAAGCGTTGTCTGCTTTTTTGTTCAGTTGACACTGTGTTTGCTTTTCTTGGATGTTTGTGAGATGTTCGGCTTTGAGAATTCTTGGTTTTTTTTCGCATCAGCTCACGGCGGTCTGTCTTGCTTCTGTTGCAGTGAGTCAGCTCAGAGCGGCCAGCCGTGGTTCTGTTGGTGTGTGCAGTGCGCCACCTGCATGATTTTTTATATAGCTTTTACATAGTTGGTGTGTGCAGTGCGCCACCTCCATGATTTTTTATATAGCTTTTACATAGTTATAGTTTTTAAATAGATTTTATATAGTTGTATCGTTTTCTTTAAAGTTGATTTATATAGTTTGTTTTATAGTCTTGCAAGAGAATTTTATTTTCCTACAAAGTAAGAAAAGATAATATAAAAACTAATATAGTAAAATAGAGAATATAAAAACTAAAAACAGAGAATATAAAAATTACTAAAAGTGAAAGAAAAAGAAAGAGAAGATGAAAACTAATAACAGAGGATATAAAAGCATGTCAAAGTGAAGCACATACTTTTGAGATAGAAATATTTATTTACTATTGGCAAAATCATAGAAAATGATAACGGAGAGGAGCAATAAGCTTTACAAAAAGTAAAGCCAAACTTTAACAAAGGTCTACGACTGCAAAGTTCTAGAGAGAACTTAAGCATAGATAGTAGGTAATGGCAACGAACTTTGTCATGCACATAGTCGTGGGTAACCATGAGACCACATCCTATTGTCGTGTGAGCGGCGAAGCAGTGAAGATAGTGCGCGCGCTGTAAACAGGTGAGGTAAGCACCGTGACACTTCCATTGAAAGGGGACCTGCACAATATAAGTAGGAATTAGTAGGACCTGCACAACATAAATAATAAATATAAGTAGCAATTAGTAACGAATTAATAAGTAGGAATTATTCAGGAATAAATATAAGTAGCAATTAAAGAGATGGTGTAAAGGAGGATTCACTTAGTACAGTGGCTTTATTGCCGGATTAAATATGTTAGAGGGATAATTTACCTTGCTCGCGATACTAAAACATGGAACGGCAGTTTTCCTAAGAAAGCAGTTGAGGAAATTGGTTTCAAAGACGTTTCTACAGTGGCACGGGCTAGATATACTGACGTATTATGCAGATGGGGTTTATGAAAAAATGATGGAGGAGACCTACTACACAGAGGTCCATATCTGTTCGAGACACCTACCTTTTCATTATTGGTATCTCACACAATCTACCAGGAAAACACAGGTCCCAAACAAATTCATTTTATATTGTTGGTTAGGTTGGAAGAACAAAACAATCACTTGGGAGAACCTAAAGTAAAAGGTGTAAACAGACTTGGTAGATGTGTACTTTTGCAGGAATGTGTTGGAATTTAATTCCAGCTGCATCACATAAATGCTGAACAAAGATTTGATCTACAACAATTATTTCAGATTGTTCGGTGCCGCAAAGTCTTCTGATATTTTTGACCATTAAATTCAGAAATTAAAATCACCTTCAAACAACCGTCTTATTTTTGCTGAAAAGGCATCACCGCCTTCTGCAATAAATACAAAGATAAATATCATCAGATATTTTACTTAGTTTATTGTTTAATCAGATTCTTATTTTCCTATAAATGTAACGCATAGTAGTTCTGTTTTCAAGTGCAAGAAGGTGTAATAAGAAAAGAACAGCAATTCTATTTTCTTTCTGAGTGTAAGAAATTTTAGAACAGCAGTTCTGTTCCTGAGAGAAGATTAGAAGAATAAGAGTGTGTCTCTTCTGTAAATGCACAGCAGTGCTGAACCTTCGATTTTCTGAGATAGAAAATCGATTTCTAGAACTGAAGTGTTCCTCTTGTAACATCTAAGTTTACTGTATCAGTTTTGTTTATTGTTCACGAATACAAGTTTACTGTTTTGCTGATTCTCTGTTGCTGTTACACCAAGTGTCAAAAACACTTTGATTTCACTCTGTAAGTTTATTAGTGATTTGACGCCAACTTGTTTTAGTTGTTGTTACACAAAGCGTCAATTTTCTTAAAGTGACTTAGCGTCAAAATCGTGTTGCTGTTACACCGAGTGGCTTGACGTCAAAACTCGCGTTGCTGCAACACCACGATGAACATTGCTGCAACACCAAACTGTGTTGCCGCAACACAGTTTCCAGTAAGCAGTTTTCTGTTTTTTTCTGTGTTATCAAAAATAGAGTGTTATTTCCTGTTGCTGCAACACGAAGTCGAGAAAACGAAATTATCATTTTTTTGCAGAAAGAGAGCAGTTTTGTGTTGTCTATTTGTTAAGGAATTTAGCAGAAAATTCCAGCATGGTATCAAAGCGTTGTTCTCTCGTCTTTTGTGTTTGAAATCACCATAGAATTCCAACATGGTATCAGAGCTAGTCTAGGCACTCAGTGAGTGAAAAACAGAGTTTGTTTTTCACTGTAGGAGTTGTAAGAAGTTTAAAGAGCAGATTTTTTCTAGCAGAGAAAGTTTTTGCTTATTTTTAATTTTACAGTCAGTATCTCTTCTTCTTTAAGATGGCAGATGCTGGAAATTCCCAACTGCCACAGTTTAATGGGAAAAATCACAGTGATTGGTCGATAAAAATGAAAGCATTGTTTACTTCTCAAGGAATATGGGCGCTGGTTGAAACTGGTTATGCTGAACCTGCAGATGCAACAACACTGGCTGCTTTGACAGTAGTAGAAAGAGACCAGTTGAAGAGTGACAAGAAGAAGGATGTCAAAGCCCTCTTTTTCCTCTTCTAATCAGTACATGAAAGTGTCTTTCCATGGATTGCAGCAACAACAAAATCTAAGGAGGCATGGGATATTCTCAAAACTGCCTATTAAGGCATGGAGAAGGTGAAGACTGCAAAGTTGCAGATGTTGAGGAGAGACTTTGAAACACTCAACATGAAGGAATCTGATACAATAGATTCATTCTTCACTCAGGTTATTGGGTTGATAACCCAGATTAGATCTCATGGTGAAATCCTTGAAGAAAGAAGGATCGTAGAGAAAATCTTGAGATGTTTACCCTCAAGGTTTGAAGCTGTTGTGGTAGCAATAGAAGAAACAAAAGATCTCTCACAGTTCACGGTAGATGAACTGAGTGCTTCTCTTATGTCTCATGAACACAGACTGAGTAGAGGAACAGATTCCTCTTTTGAGCAAGCATTCAAGAATCAGATGTCTTTCAACCAAAGAAAAGGTCGAGGCAGAGCAAATAACAAAGGTCGTGGAAGAAGCCAAAACAGAGGCATATATTATCCTGCAAGCACAAGCGGAAGGAGCTGCAATCAGAACCAAGATGAAGGTTCAAGTAAATAGCAAGCTCATGGACAAAGGTATGACAAATCCCAAGTCCAATGTCATTATTGTAAGAAATATGTGCACTATGCCAATGAATGTAGGAGAAAACAAAATGACATGAATAGTAGGTAGAATATTAATTTTGCAAATGAAGAAAATAAGAATCCAAAGAATGTGATGTTAACATGTAACATAGCACAAGACAAATAAGAAGATATTTGGTTCTTAGACTCAGGTTGTAGTAATCACATGACTGGAAATATTGCAATGTTTTTCAATCTGGATGAAGATGTGAAATCTGAGGTAACAACAGGAACTAAAAGTAAGATAGCTGTCAAGGGTAAGGGCATAATCAGTATCCGATCAAGAAATGGAGAACATATGATTGTGCCAGATGTATACTATGTACCTAGCCTGAAATGTAATCTTTTGAGCATTGGACAGCTCATTGACAAAGGTTACAACGTGTTCTTCAAAGATGATATGTGTACAATCAGAGATATACCTCCAAGCAAGAAGATCATTGCACAGGTGCAGATGACCAGCAATAGAATGTTTCCTCTCAAACTCAGGGCAGATTTGAAGGAAGGAAGAACTATTGCAGCTGTAACACAAGAAGTCTTTCAGGAACAAGTGAAAGATGAGAATTGGTTGTGGCACTTGAGATTTGGACATCTCAATTTCGGAGGCCTGAATTTGTTGCACAGAAAGAGAATGGTAAAAGGATTGCCGTTGATTGAAAAGCCGGACAGCCTTTGTGAAGGCTGCATCTTGGGCAAGCAACCCAAAGAAAGCTTTCCAGTAGGAAAGAGTATAAGGGCAAAAGCACCCTTGGAAATTGTCCACTCTGATGTGTGTGGACCGATGCAAGTACCATCACTTGGCGGAAGTAGATATGTTTTAACCTTCATTGATGATTACACCAGAAAGACATGGGTGTATATGCTAAAAGAGAAGAGTGAAGTGTTTGAGAAATTCTGCCACTTCAAAACTCTTGTTGAGAAGTAGTGTGGGCATTACATCAAAGTGCTCAGAACAGAGAGAGGAGGAGAATACATCTCCCAAGAATTTCTGCGTTTTTGTAGAGAGAATGGCATACAAACGCAGTTCACAGCAAGGTATACACCTCAGCAAAACGGTGTTGCCGAAAGAAAGAATAGGAGCATCCTTGACATGGTTAGAAGTATGCTGAAGGCAAAACACTTGCCTCATGAGTATTGGGCAAAAGCTGTCACTTGCGCAGTTTACATCTTGAATAGATGCCCAGCTAAAGTTGTCATGAACAGAATACCAGAAGAAGCCTGGAGTGGTCAAAAACAAACAGTCACTCACATGAGAGTATTCGGTTGGGTAGCTTATGCACATGTACCGGATCAGCTAAGGAGAAAGCTTGATAATAAGGGGGAGAAGTGTGTGTTTGTTGGCTATTGTGATGAGTCAAAAGCATACAAACTCTATAATCCATCCACAAAGAAATTAATAGTAAGCAGGGATGTGCAGTTCATTGAAGATGAAGCTTGGGATGGAAGCTTAGAAAGAACAGTGAATGTGAAGACAATTGTGTCTCATGAAGAAGAACAGGAAGGGACAACAGCAAATAATCCTTCCTTGGTGGTTCCTCCTCCACCACAGCAAATTCAGCAAACCACACCACAAGCTGGAATTCGAACAGCCTTAAGAAGTCAAGGCAGTACTTCTTCAAGCACACCACAGGGATCTGAAATACCCTCAAGTTCAGATGGAACTTCCAGCACACCAAGAAGACCAAGATTCAGAAATCTGAATGAGATTTCTGAACAAGGAGAGGTAAGTACCAATACCGGTCTAAATTCATTATTCGCTTTATATTGTCATATTGATGACCCAATACATTTTGAAGATGCAATAAATGAAGATAAATGGATTGAAGCAATGAATGAAGAAATTGGTGCAATTGAAAAGAGTAAAACATGGGAGTTAGTGGACCTCCCTGAAGGCAAAGATGCCATTGGAGTTAAGTGGGTCTATAAGACCAAAAGTAATGCTGAAGGCAAGATTGACAGGCACAAAGCAAGACTTGTTGTGAAAGGCTACAAGCAGCAACAAGGCAGAGACTATGATGAAACCTTTGCACCAGTAGCAAGGATGGAAACAGTCAGAACAGTGTTGTCTATTGCAGCACAACACAAATGGAAGATTTATCAGATGGATGTTAAATCTGCATTCCTGAATGGAGTATTGAAAGAAGAGGTTTATGTTGAACAGCCTCCAGG
This sequence comes from Pinus taeda, assembly GCA_000404065.3. Lineage (NCBI taxonomy): Eukaryota > Viridiplantae > Streptophyta > Pinopsida > Pinales > Pinaceae > Pinus > Pinus taeda. Next base: position 11,598 of record APFE031069419.1, on the reverse strand, counting down.
TTATGAAGTTGATGGCCAAGAGCATAAAGTTTGCAAACTGAAGAAGGCTCTTTATGGGCTGAAGCAAGCTCCAAGAGCACGGTACAGCAGAATAGATGCTTATCTAATTGAGAATGGGTTTGATAAGTGTGATGGAGAACCCACACTCTACATAAAGGAAAATGACGGTAAGATTATTATTGTTGTTTTATATGTAGATGATCTGATTTTTACTAGTAATGATGCTTCTCTCATTGCTAATTTTAAAGCAGTCATGAAAAGTGAATTTGAAATGACTGACTTGGGTTTCTTAAGGTATTTTCTTGGAATTGAAGTAGACCAAAGTGAAAATGGTGTTTTTATTTCTCAAGATAAATATGTAGAAGCTGTCTTGAAGAGATTTAACATGCAGAACAGTAAGGCAGCTGTGACTGCAACAGTAATGGGGTTGAAATTGACCAAAGAAGACAGCAACAAGGATTTTGATCCAAAACTGTACAAGAGCATAGTTGGCAGCCTTATGTACTTGACTGCAACTAGGCCAGACATTAGCACGCTGTGAGTTTAATCTCCAGATTTATGGAAAGACCGAAAGAAGACTCATTGGTCAGCGTGTCCCAGCCACGAGGATCTCCTAGGATATGGTGGAAGTGGAACGGCGGTGAAGGGGTTTTGGTATTTATATGCGCCTATCCCTCTTCTGAAAGTTTCATGTTGACAGGTTACACGGACAATGATTGGGCTGGAAGTGTTGATGATAGGAAAATGACATCGGGATATGTGTTTCATATGGGATCGGGAGCCATATCATGGGCTTCTAAGAAGCAACCAGTTGTGGCTTTATCAACAGCAGAGGCAGAGTATGTGGCAGCAACAGCAGCAGCATGCCAAGCAGTGTGGCTGAGAAGAGTTCTTAGAGACTTGTGCCATGAACAGGAAAATGGCACAACCATTTACTGTGACAATAGCTCAGCAATAGCTTTGTCTAAAAAATCTGTTTTTCATAAAAGAACAAAGCACATAGATACTAAATTTCACTTCATACGTGAATTGGTTAACAATGGTGAGATTGTTTTGCAGCACCGGAGAACAGAGGATCAGCTGGCTGACATCTTGACAAAACCATTGCCAAAGAAAGGTTTTGATCATTTCAGGAAATGCCTGGGTATGCAACAGTTGAAATTAAGGGGGAGTGTTGGAATTTAATTCCAAATGCATCACATAAATGCTGAACAAAGATTTGATCTACAACAGTTATTTCAGATTGTTTGGTGCCACAAAGTCTTCTGATATTTTTGAGCATTAAATTCAGAAATTAAAATCCCCTGCAGACAGTCGTCTTATTTTTGTTGAAAATGCATCACCGCCTTCTGCAATAAATACAGAGATAAATATCAGCAGATATTTTACTTAGTTTATTGTTTAATCAGATTTTTATTTTCCTATAAATGTAACGCACAGTAGTTCTGTTTTCAAGTGCAAGAAGGTGTAAGCAGAAAAGAACAGCAGTTCTGTTTTCTATCTGAGTGTAAGAAATTTTGGAACAGCAGTTCTGTTTCTGAGAGAAGGTTAGAAGAATAAGAGTGTGTCTCTTCTGTAAATGCACAGCAGTGCTGAACCTGCGATTTTCTGAGATAGAAAATCGATTTCTGGAATTGAAGTGTTCCTCTTGTAACAGCTAAGTTTACTGTATCAGTTTTGTTTATTGTTCACGAATACAAGTTTACTGTTTTGCTGATTTTCTGTTGCTGTTACACCAAGTGTCAAAAACACTTTGATTTCACTCTGTAAGTCTATTAGTGATTTGACGCCAACTTGTTTTAGTTGTTGTTACACCAAGTGTTAATTTTCTTAAAGTGACTTAGCGTCAAAATCGTGTTGCCGTTACACCGAGTGGCTTGACGTCAAAACTCGCGTTGCTGCAACACCACAATCAACGTTGCTGCAACACCAAACTGTGTTGCCGCAACACAGTTTCTAGTAAGTAGTTTTCTGATTTTTTCTGTTTTATAAAAAACAGAGTGTTATTTCCTGTTGCTGCAACACCGAATCCTGTTGCTGCAACACCAAGTCCAGAAAACGAAATTATCAGTTTTTTTGTAGAAACATAGCAGTTTTGTGTTGTCTATTTGTTAAGGAATTTAGCAGAAAATTCCAACATGGTATCAGAGCATTGTTCTCTGGTCTTTTGTGTTTGAAATCACCACAAAATTCCAACAATATGCAGTAGAAACAAATTTCCATCTCGTGTCGGGTTGTCCGATGGCGACATAGATATGGGTCAAGAACATAGGATTCATAAATTCCCCTCGACACAATACTTCCCTTCTAGGATATTTTGATCGAGCTGCACAAGCCGGTTCTTGTGGATGCTGATGAACACAGAATAACAATTCAAATTATTCTGGTCAGGGGAAAAGGCATAAACATGCCGCTGAAATTATCACACTATGGGATTTATTACGATTTGCAAAGTTTTTTTGACATCCAAAACATCTGGATCTTTGGACACTCACAAGTTCTTATCAATAAAATGAAGGGAATTTCAATTATCTCTCATCCACATCTACAGGACTGGATCGGCCAACTTAGGCTATCATTCCATCACATTTCCTTTCAGCGTATCCACAAGAAACACAAATCTATTGCCGATGCTATGCCGAAAAATGGCATTAACTTAGCGATGTGTATGATACAATTCAATTTTCAAGTCAATAACAATACCATTGTTGAAGACAACATCGTTCTCCCTCATTGTTAATCCATGTCACTTTTTTTATTCTTTAGTTCTGGCTTAATCTGGACGGCCTTAAATAATATCATTGTTTCTCTTCTTTAGTTTTGGCTTAATCTGGCCGGCCTCAGATTCATCTCGCAGATTGGTGCAAGTTGCCACACATTTTCCCGTCTTTGATATTGCATACCTCGGACATTCTATATCATTCGAATTGTTGTCGAGAGGGCACATGGTCAGTTTTACATGTTTTTCTTAAGATGCATTTCAATGTTTTTTTACCAAGGGAAATTGTGACTAATTCCCACCCACATGGGTTGTAGTATCTGGCACATGCTATTTAATCACAATGTAACTTGAAGATATGCAGGCTTGATGTATTGGTATTTATAATAAAAAGCAGTGTTTTTTAATTCTGGAAAAAAATAAAATAAATAAAGACGGACAGAAAACATTCATTTTGAAAAAAAAAAATGACCGACAGAAAACACATAAGTGAAATAGGGATAAATTAGAATGGAAGATTTTGGGAAAAAAAATAGCAGTGCTTGTTTTTTCTTGCAAGATTATGAAAAAAAATATTAACAACGTTTGCTTTTCCCCGCAAGATTTTGAGAAAAAAAAAATTTACTTTTACCCATGCCACTTTTCTTGTAAAATAAAATAAAAAATTAAAAAAATTTCTTCCAAGATTTTGAGAAACACAAAAAAATCTTTTAGCAGTGCCAGCTTTATCTTGAAAGATTTAAAAAAAAAACAACTTTTAGCAGTTCTATTTAATTACAATACTTAAAATTTAAATCAACAAAATCTAAAAGGCTCCAATATTAATAACTTATAAATAAAATAAAAACAAAAATAAATAAATTTAAATAAAATGAAGTATTAGATTAATTAAATAATTTAAGACTTTCTATTTACTATAAATGCAAATCAAAATTCATTTATTTTAGACTTTGCATTTAGTGTAATTTATTTAATTTGTTATGGTAAATTTACAATTTTAAATAACAACATTGGTAAAATATATTACCATTTTACTACTTCCCTTTCTAATACCATCATCAAGTTCTTTAATGAGACTTCTTGTAAGAAAAATAATAGAACTTATAATCCATGGTATGGCGAACACTGTAAATTTGCGAGGAAAGCAATCAAAGACCCTGTGAATGAAATAATTAAGCTTCGGATTATAATTATATACAAATTTGTCATGAAGAGGAAGAAAAGGTCATTTATTAAAAAAAGACAGGAACATCTCCACCTTTCTAAATTCGGGCCCAGAAAGTTTTAGTGGAATGTGCTTTTTCGTAAAACCAAAGATAATCATTTTTCCCTTAGAAAGATGGGAAAACTATCTTAGGAAATTGTATGACTCTCCGGACACTATGGGCATCACCTTAAACACTCGTTTTATGGAGGATGTATTTTTTATGGAAGATGATGAGTTTGGGATTAATAATATTGCTAATGGAAAAGCTAAAGATATTGAAGGACACCAAGTTGAGATCTTTAAAATGTGAAGATGTATCCTCATTCCTCATCTCCACAAGCTTCTCAATTTCGCTATAAATCATGGCTTCCCTCAACTTTGGATGCAAAGCCTTATTGTGCCTATCTTTAAAAATGTGGAAAAAAGTGTTCCCTCTAACTACAAGACCATTATGATTAGCCACATCCTAAAGCTTATTCTTTGGCTTGAAATCGAGGGTAAAAGAGCTCAAGGGCAAGTTGGTTTTAGGAGACATTACTCGACTATCGACCATCTTATCACTCTCAGGATCATTGCAAAGGAATGTCACAATAGTAAAGTTGATCTCTTATTTTGTTTTGTGGACTTTAGAAAATATTTTGACATTGTTCCTCGAGATAAGCTCTGGGAGGGACATGAAGAGATCATGGTTCCCCCTGAATTGAGGATTGTTGTGATCCACCTCTACGAGACTATCACTGCCAAGCTTAAGACCAAAAAAGGGTGGTCTAAATACATTAAATGCAATATCTAAGATAAGAAAGGATGTCCCCTATCCCCTACCTTTTTTTCCATATACATCGATAAGCTAGAGGAGTGTCGAGAAATTACATGATGCAAGGGCACCGAGTTGGCTAGTGTAATCATTACTCTTCTCCTTTATGTTGATGATAAGGTCCTTGCAAAAGGCCATGATGACCTAGACAAGCAACTTAATACTCTTGATATCTACTACTCCAATATGGATATGGTAGTTAATAGCGACAATACTAAAGTCACGATCATTAAATCCAAAAATATCACCCACGGTAATTTTGTTTATAATAACAATTGCTTAGAGTAGGTCTCTTCTATAAATATTCTGGTATCGACTTTCCTCACCAACTCAATTGGAAATATAGCATCGAGAAAAGGACTATTTGAGGCTGGAAATATTATTATGAGCTTTGAAACAATTGTAAGTCGGTCAATCATTGCATTTGGAGTAAAATGAGGTTTCTCTTTGAGACTCTCGTCACCTTTGTTGTCTTATACGGATGTGAATTTTGGGGTTGCAGTATATCGAGAGAATCATGGAGAAATATTGAGATGATTCAAAAGGAATTCATAATATATAACCTTAAGATTAAGGGAAATACTCTCTATCCTATCCTCTTGATCGAAGTCGATCTATGGCCCATTGAAAGTACAACTATGGTTAGATATCTGATATATAAGAAGAATCTACAACTTGGAATCCAAGAGGGTCCCAAAAATTTCTTCTAACTTTAGTCAAAATCCCCACCTTCGCCTCAAGCGTGGGTGGCATAGGGACGCAAAGTCTTGGCTCAACCATTGGGAAATTAAGGAGGAGATCATTATGAGCAGAAAAGATACCATCAAAGATATTATTACCTCCAATTTTATGGACAAGTTGTGGGAGGATAAGGAGATGGAGGATAAAAGGAAGCTAAGATACTATAAGAAGGTGATAAACCCCACTCTCCATAATGAAACATACCGGGTAACCTCACATGAAAATGCAAGGATTTATAATTTTGTACACAAATTACCCATAGTTAATTATCCAAATGACTATTCCATATTCCTCATTAACCATTATATAAAGTGTTCATTAGTACATAAAATAACTTTAGTAGAAGAACAGTAAGTTGCATAACCATCAACAACCACTCTTGTAGTATATTAACATAAACTATATGATATAATGTTGCATGCATTTTATGATTCCTTTAACCACATTAATCAATCACATACTTGACATTAATAACATCACATTATGCAAGGAATCAACATAACCAAATTGAAATAATAAAAAATCACATCATTGAACACTGATATACCCTAGAAACCCCTTAGGGTGAAAACCAACAAACATTTTATTTTATTATTAAAATCATGTTAGGGTGTTCACCCCTCACTTAATGGCCTGTAAGGGAGTCCATTGCTTATCCATTGTTATAAACTATTACAATGAAATATCATTAAAATTCAACATACCTAGCTAAAATCTATTACAATCACCATAAAAACATTAGCCACAAATCACCAATCTCTATATCCTCGTGGCATGATTGTTCCGTAAGTGGACCATCCTACAACTCGTACTCATTAATATGGACCATCAGTTCTTATTTTCCGCAATGTTAAAAATAACTTTAGTTTTTCACAAATCACTATCTTCGAGTGAGCGAGGAGTTAAGGAGGGAGATCCAATCTCTTGAAATCCCTCTTGCTTGTTTACTTTGAGTTCCTGCAACTTAATTAGCTAAAATTTTCTCCAAAACCTGCAACGAATGAACATTAGACCACAAGACGTGATATATCATCGTTACCATTCTCATTAAAAAAAAATATAACAAAACATGTAAAGAAATGTGAGAAAAGTTGATTTTAATAAGTTGGAGAGTGGCATTAAGGTCCATATAATTTACCCATTGATGAGCCTCATCACCCCATTCATAAAAAGAGGGGATTTTGGCACTTGAATACTTTAGCATAGTTATAACATTCTAGGTTTTCAGTGCTTCTGCTCTTGGTAGACTATAGGTTGAGGGAATCTCACGAGGCTAGCATTTTTCTTTTCAAGATGACATGAAATGTTCTCATTCCACAATTGGATTTTTAAAATCTTGCAATTCATGAGATTAGATTTAATAATATCTAATGAGAATACTTTTCACTCCATGCATTGATTCAAGTGCATATTAATGGAATTAGTAATGGCTATCCAATGTTTTTGTTGTTTATGCATGTGTGTTTACATATTGGTTACATGTTAATGAGCTAATTTGTTACATGCAACTGATATGTTTACTTTGAATTTATGTTATTTCATTTCATGTGAATGCTAGTGATTAATTGTGAACTGATTTCCAGTTGCTTTCTAGTACTTTCATGACTTTATATATCTTAGTTAGTGTCAACTAACTGATTCTCTATCATGGCATAGTATTGCTCATTATTTTGTTGTTAATTTATTGTATTATGTTCTACAACCTATCAAAGGAGAGTTGATATCATCCTCATTCTTTTGGCATGTTACACTTAGTCTAACATTTATTTCCCTACATTTGAAAGCTAAGAGACACACACACATGGTGGCAGTTGGCACACAAACTGGATGAGACTCCGACTCCTATCTTAATCGGTGTGAGGTCTAATTGGGACTTCACATTGGGGAGACCCCTTATTGTTGGAGGAACATCCAACATCCAACACCATCGACAAGACCTTACATGGGACTTTTCCCCTTTCATTTAATGAAATCTCAATCGTTTTTTATATCTTACTTTTTATCTGATTTTGAGACATTAATAAATCTTTAAATCTAACTTATTTTATATTTTGTAAAATTCTTCCATATTTCTTTATGGTTAATAATGTTCAATATTATAAAATATGTTATATTACTAAATAATATTATGTTAAATATTATATAATATTTTATTTTTAATATCATAATATTATCTAACATACCAGATTATAACTATGTCTAATATAATAATATATAATATATTAAACGTAATAACATTAATATGTCAATATATTCATATTGAAAATTTAATATTAAATGTCTTTATATTATTTAGTTAAAGAAACTTGCGATTGTTAGATAGAACTCTCTAGATGGAAGGTTTCACATCTTTTCCCATCATTTTGAAGTTTATTGGCAAGAAACTCGTTATCAATTATGTAAGGAAAACATCACTTTCATCTCCAAGACATATAACTTTTTATCTCACTAAAATAAATTATAAAAGGTAAGACATCTTACTTAATATCATGTAACATATATAATATATATTAAATATATTATCATAGTATCATAAACAAATAATTTTTGGTAATTTAATTTATATTGCCTCAAAATAACACATTAAACCATTCCCTATATAAACACATTGCACGAGAATATATTTACTACTTTTCTGGTATTAGATCTCAAGATTATTCACATGTCTTCGGCCAGCTCCATTAGCCTAACAAACACAATGCACGACAATATATTTACTACTTTCCCCGTATTGGATCTCGACATTATTCATATGTCTTCCACTGGTTTAAGGCTCCATTAGCCTTTGGATTCCTTCTCTTGCTAAGAAAAAAGCTTGGGGAATATTAATTCTAACTATGGTTAATTTAAAGCTAATCTAAAACTACTATAAACTAAATGGTGTGTATGTATCCAAGACTATAAGTTAATAATCAATTAAATATAATACATCATATATCAAATTCATAATACAAATGAAATAACACATTCAGAATAAAGTATAACCATTGAAAAGAACAAGAATGTATATTTCTTTGCACTATCTAATTCTCATTTATATCTAAAATTTGTAAGTTAGGGTCAAATATTAAAATACAACTATCTGGTACGCAAAGATATGTTAGATAATGCAACCGAAACTAAAGAAAAAATTTATGATACAAGAAATATGCAGAAATATGATACACGGATTATCACCTAAAAAAAATGGTTATCTCTTTAAAAAAAAATTATAACTTGTCTAAAAGAAACGAAATCTAGTTATCTCCATAAAGAATAAAAGATGTAATGCTTAATTTTAATTTATGTTTGAAATTATAAATTAAAATTAAAATAGAAAAATATTTTTTTTTGGCTTAAAAAAGTGATAAACCACTGCAAAAATGCAACCCTCTTCTGAATAAATATAAATCAAACTATATCTATTCTTATGATTAAGAACAAAAATAAATGCAAAGGATCTAACTCATCCAACCTAGTTACTATTACTGGGTGGAGATATAGAGAGTTACTGTAACAATTGCATAAAAGAAATCATCATCCAGATACTGTGTGAATGAAATCTACAAGTAAATAATTAAAATGAAAATATAAATTCAAAGAAATGCTACAACATGTCAATTCAAAATTTGTAATATGTAAAGACGACATTTTTAGAATTCTAAATCTCTCGAATAAAACATTAGAAGTCTAGACCAGATTCATATACTCAAATCAATTATCTCTTTCAAGACACAAGTCAGTGGAGGTGATTTCGATATCATAACTTGTGAAAACTGAAACAATGTATGGAAGAAAAGAAATGTAATTAATCACTAACTATTTATGGTATAAAACCACACAAACAATAAGCTCTATCTAACTTCTATCTATTGTACTCTGAGAAATGATATAAGTTGGATTTTCCATTCCTTTAAAGCAACCAAATCTTATATATATAACAAATGTGTATAACATTTGGAAACAATATTTGTTTTTTATTGTATTCATTATATATAAAATAATTCAAACTGGATATATCTAAATGATGTGTATATAAAATATTATGGTTTTTGAAAGTATAATTTATATATGTCATTCTAATTAAAAATGGTAGACATGATCTTATGCAGGGGATAAGCAAACCAAGTCTCATCAACTCAATAAGAGTCCAACAATATTTGTTTTTTATTTGATTTTATTTTTGTTGTATTCATTATATATAAAATAATTCAACACTGGAGAATCGATAAATATAAATGACGTGTAGTATAAAATATTATAGTTTTTGAAAATATAATTTATATATGTCATTTTAATTAAAATGTTAGGCATCATCTTACGTAGGGGATAAGTAAACCAAGTGTCGTCAACCCAATAACAGTCAAACAAATCATCTCTTAGAAGAAAAGATTAAAGAGAAAGGCTAGTCAAATTGAAGAAAGGATTTTCAATCCGGATTTCAAAACGAAGTTTCAGGTCGCCAAAAAATTAAAGAGAAACGCTCGTCAAATTGAAGAAATGATTTCCAATCCGGATATCAAATGGAAGTTTCATGTAGCCAAAAGGTGGAGACAGTGGGACAATAAAAAATGGCCAAAGATCTAGAAACCAAAATAGTAACCCCAATGGTTAGGATTAAAGATGTGACCAGAGATGATTAAACTCTAAGGATGAAGAAGCACAAAATCTAGTTATAGGAGGAACCATCTGTCAATTAAGTACAATAAAGAAGAATTTTTTTTTTTTTTTAATTTTCAATAGGGCGTATACATTTTTTACCAAAATTATGGGGGAGCTGTTGGTAGGCCAACAAATGGTGACTGACTAGGCTAACTATCTTTGGGAAAGTGATCTGAATCCCATAAAAATCAAGGAATAAAAAATTGATGTTGTAAAATGATGGTCCTCAAATAACCTATAAAGTTTCATCTCTCATTTGTACAACAATTCGAAATTTATAATATGTCGAAATTATTTCCACAATAATTGAAAAACAAGATAAACTAGCATTTGCACCAGACGTTGCAAAGAAAACGCCGTAAGGCAATAGATAACATATAACACTATGTAAAGCAATCAATAACATATAACACTATGTAAAGCAATTGATAACATATAACAGTAATTAACGCTTCTTTGCCCCACCACCTCCGAGCTGGCACCCGCTGTGCTAGCAACCAACACCCGCGCAATTTCAAATGATCCCTGGCGCCAAACATTCATTTGCTCCATTCGCACAACCGGAACAGGTCCTCTCGAGCATTCATTTCTCCTGTTCACGGTGCTTGCTCACCTCGTAGGTCCGCTCGCGGTGCTGAATCCCGGCAGGCTGTGCCCTAGACGTAAGGTAAATTATACTATGTGAACAATGACATCCACCATTTTGGCGGGCGGCCGGAAGGCCCATGCAAAGGAATCCCACCCCGTGCTGCTATAAATTGTCTGCATTGGCAGCTCCCAGCGTCTCGCGAAACAGATACATTCAAGGTCTCCATTTGGGCGCAGGTTCGAGCGACGCTGAAGGTGTTTTCCCATTACATCGTAATCAGTTACCAGATTTATAACGAACCACTTAGCCATTCAGACATCTTCAATAGTTTTTACGATGTGGTTTAATGGTTAATAGTTAAGTAGGGAGGTCTAATCCCAAACAAAATTATATATATCTGAAAATTGCTCCAAATGCGGTCCAATCTCAAGCAAAATTATATATATCTAAAAACTGCTCCAAACACAATTTTTTTAGTTGAAAAAAATACAATAAACCACCGCCATTACAATTGCAAACTCAAGCTCTTGCATCGAGTGTGCTTGATTGTGTACTACCCAGTTAGCCATGGAGGCCATGAAAATCAAATAATCCTAAACCACCGCCATTGCAAGCTTCCTACATCCATTGTGCCTGCCTGTGCACTTTTCCAGGTGCATAGTTTATTTGGGCTTTTCATTGGGTGAGATTTTGAGTACAAATATATTCAATTTTGTGAGAGGAATTTGGTGCACATTAATTTTCACATGCTTGCTAGGAAGGATGACCACGGAAAAATGCAAGGGCGCCAACGGGTGGAGCATTGATGTAAGTAGTAGGCTCAGACTACCTGAAGTATGTTGCCACATTTAATTTATCCTCCTTTTCAACTGAAAACATTTTCCAAT
>APFE031069410.1:496235-520288 GCA_000404065.3 Pinus taeda | reverse complement strand
ATCATATGCATTTAGAAAGATGGCACCACTAACAGACACATCAAGAACACTTATCAATGGCTTGCCTTTTATATTTGTCCATCCATTAGATACAATGGACACCCCATGGTCAGTCCAAGAACTTGTCATTCTATTCAAAGAATGTGATATTTTTGCTTTTTCATGATCAAGTCCCACGGTTCTTGCCTTGTCATTACCAGGGCTCTTGTATCCTTTAGGGGCATCATTTATGGCAGAAACCATTCCGTGCCAATAAGGTGAGCGAAGAACATTGAGTGGTATCTCACATGCATAGAGAGACCTGTAAACTTTTGAATCCACATCTTCCTACACCCCTCATCAAGGAAATTTGATATGGTTCTACGCCTTAAAGCTGGTGACCCTATGCCTCCATATCCACTGCCTTGGGAGGATGCTGAAGGAGTTCTTTGTGCTTGTGATTGTGAGCTTGGTTCAAAGAAACCCCTTGATTTTTTAGATTTGTATTGGGCTTCCTCCTCTTCCCTTATGTATATGGCTCTATCTGCTGATGACACAGCTGCACAAATTTTGGTTCCTATTTGTTTATCTCCATCCCATGGCCTTTTCCCGTAGAGGTGTTTTCTGGCACGGGTGTATGAACTTGTGTAATTATTGTTGCAATGGGGGCAATGAAATTTAGTGGTTCCACCCCCTTTCCCTGCTTCAGGCCTGTTAACATATTTCCACAATGGTTTTGGTCTTGTTTAGTTTTTCGAAAGTCATGTTCACCCTCCTCCAACTCCTCCTCACCGGGGTTTTCATCAAATCCACTTTCTCCAGCTTCTTCATCCCCCTCTTCATTTTGGCCCCTCTGTTTCCTACTTTCCAACACCATAATAACCAGAAAAGAGACCAAGTTGAAGAAAATGCCAAGAAATATAACCAGGTCCATGATGTTTGATATTTGTAGCCTTTTGAATCTGCAAAATTTAATGGGAATGGGAATGAGAAAATTATTTTAATTTATTTAGATTCATGATTCATTTACTAAACAAGTTATATATTTACTAAATTACTAACTAAACTAAACTAAATTACTAAGTAACTAAAGTTTAAACTACTAAGTGACTAAGTTACTAACCTCCTTGCAGGCTTGCTCCTCGGCGCTCGCTCCTCGCTCCTCCTCGCTCCTTTGCAGAATCTCCTTGGCTCTTCTCAACTCATTCAAGTCACAATGAAATAAAAAATGCCCCCCAAGCCCTTTAAAAAAAAAAAATTAATTAATTTTTTTTGGCATCTGCGATTAATTTCATGCGATTCGCTCTCGACGGCGCTCGCGTCGCTCCCAGAGCGAAAATTAAAAGCTTGGGAGCGATCGCTCCCTGACCGCTCCTGGACTTTAATTTTCGTTCTGGGAGCGACGCTCCCGAGGTCACTCCCTGTTTTGGCAGGGAGCGCAAATTTTTTTATCGGGAGTGCGCTCTCGAGCTACTCTCGTCCGGAGCGTGAGTTGGGAGCGAGTTCTGGGGGCAGGGGGGGTTCCCCCCCAACTCTAGTTACAATAATAACCCCGTTTTACGGGAATTATTAGAATGTAATGGAACGAGAAGCAAGTTGTGTTATCTAGGTGATGGATTATGGCAAGTGAACTCCTCCAAGCCCCATAAAACATCTCCAAAATCCCCTTGGCTTGTGGATGACGTAAATGTACACCTGTGCCCTGCCTGCCTCCAACCCTAAAAGTCCATCCTAACCATGCCATAAGGAACACCAAAAAAAGGAACATCACAAATCCTCCCACCCCAAGATTGCTTACCCTCAAGTAATCCAAACCTTTGGACTAGTTTGGTGGGCCAATGCAACTGAGACCCAATGCCCGAATCCCATACGAACCATTGGGTGATGTTATGCTTCTTTGTCAACCCACCATGAACAAACCCCTCAATGCCCGAATCCCAGACCTATCTCTGATTAAACCTATCATCAACAAACCCTCTTGGATCCCATTGCCACCAAGAACCAACATCAATCCACCACGGCTCCTGTTGTACTATAGCTCTGGCTATGAATGTTGCTCCATTAACTGCATACCAACTCATCACCTCTCTCTAGTCCAACCCTTTGCATAAGCCAAGGTTATTCCCACTGTGTAGATGCAGGCCTTAAGTGTTTGAAAGTTATTGGCCTACCTCCCACCACCAACTGGAGCATGCAGTTCTCCTCATGTGTAAGGGTCCTGGTCACACTATGCTCCCGACTAAGAATATCGTGCCACCGAGAGGATACCAACTCATCATCTCACGTCAATCCATCTTGTGGGAAGGATCAGATGCATGTGCATGTGCATATGGTACGAGTCCATTGTGTTGTACCATGTTCAACTCATGTAGCTCTACCCAACCTATCAACCAGATATGTCTAGGAATACTTGCATTTCTCCCTATAACTAGGCAACCCGTGTTGTACACCCTGTCTATGTACTCCTGAAGAGGGTTGTTGCCTAAAACTACTAGAACTTTGCTAGTTGTATTGCATCTACCTGCACCTCGTTAATCAGTAAACCCAAAGATGGATGCACCACTATCTCCAAAAGAGCCTCCCTCATCTGGCCCAAAACTCCATGCTCCACCTGTCCACTCGTCACCTGCAAAATTGTCCAGTCATGTCCTAACTCCTGTTGATGACCAATGTTTGCAGATACTACCTTCCTGGTGGTTGTTTGTACATCTACCTACTCCTCATCAATGGTTGGCCCTAAGGATGTTCTGTCATCATCCTCCATCAAGGGCTCAACATGAGCCACTCGCTGACTCTCCAAAGATGGCCCATCATGCAGATTCTGCTCCAGTATGTGCTACTCATCAATCTCCTCTACCAAACATGGTTGCATCTCTGAGTTGCTATCAACAACTCTGCATGATTGCTCATGCTCCTCAGAGCTATCTCGGTAAGAAACCATGGACTCAACTATAAAAGAAGAATCCTCGTCTTGATCTACCGATGTCATCTCCTCGGTGTCACTCATGCACGAAAGGTTAGGTCCCCAAGATTCCTTGTAGATGAAAGAAAGACCCTTCCTCCTCAGCTCATTCTTGTTGCATGGTTGGTCACCACAAATCCTCCACAACTCCTCATGGGTCAACTGTCTTTTGAACAACCTTATGTTTTGCTCAACCAACCTTTTAGCTAACTCATAAGTAACAGGTGAAGCCAATTGTTCCTTTCTCCAAATCGCCAACAACTCAGATTGCATCTTCTTGCAAATAACATCACGGACTCTCATAACTGAAGACAAAATGGACAGCATGTTTGTTTTGACCGTGTCAGGATGATGTTTCTTAATGCTAAAGAAGCATTGGAACATCTGATGGATCAAGTCATCACACCATAGATCAAACATGATTTCATATGTTCTGATTTCATGGCCATGATTTCTAGAATCCCAAGCTTCTTCATAAATAGAGCTTGCACTGTTGTCCAAGTCCTAAAAAGTCTCTACTATCAGTATGAAAACTCTCCTCATAACATCATCGTTGTAAGGATGTATAGGTGTGGTTAGTCTCATGATGTCACTGAGACAAGATGCAACTGGAAGTTTGACCCCTTCACAAGGTTCCTCCAAGAACTTGTGTTGTATGAGAGTAATCATAGCTGGTTTTAGAGCCCAAATTAATTTATTCCCTTCTAACTGGTTCACTTCGGTAAGGAGTGCATCCAATTCATCCAGTTTCAAAAGGACTTTCCTTGTGACAATCATATGCTTTGAATTTGTCCCAAGTGAAAATATTTTGTGTCTCATCTCATGCTCTACTTGTGGCCACTCTTGCTGAAGAATGGTACGCATCCCCTTTGAAAAGGGTTTGTCATTTGCAACTACTAATTTATTACAAGAATTTATGAAGGTTTTATCCATGTTTTAGTCCAATGGTGAAAGGGCACATTAAGTTGTCTTATACATGACTTTGACAGACAGTATTACAGTGATATGACCAACTATCTCAATATGTATATTTCTCACATCATAACATAAATTTGATCTCATAGACAAGACTCAACCAATAGTACAACATACGGCCAATTCAAGCACAGCTACATGACTCAATGATCAACCTTGGTAACTCAATTATTACAAGGTTTTGACGGTAGTATTCATACAATGTATCGCAAAATAATATCATGTCATTAGGTTCATAAACTAAAAGCATCTTTGATATGTGGCATTGGAATAATGCATAACATACTAATATTGCTTCAACATTAGCTTGATAGGGATGGTGGAACCTAAATAATGGTGCAAATATGGTGGTGTTGGTCCTTAGTATATATCTCCCCAATGTTTAATATTGTTGAGACCCAAATATGGAACTGTAAATTTCCTATATAATTCCCTCAAATATCACCAACACTATAGTATTCCCTCTTAGAAATATTCCTGAGATGTTATGCTCTATAATATTTCGAGATTAATTTGGCGCCCTGGTACCCTAACTATGTACTTTTATGTTCTTTTATTTAGTTGAGATAGTGTGACATAGGAAGTAAGTTTTGAATTATTAGATTACAGTGTTTCCACCCATGACTATTGGACTGCACTGGCAACGTCCTTACCACCCCAGTCGAGTTGATTACAATCAAGCTCTCCTCGTTGCACAATGCTTCCCCAATCCATATGCACAGTCGCTTTATATGTCTCCACGCGGTCTTCACTGTCAAAGCGAGTCCCCAACGTTCACATCAACGGCCACTCAACTCGCTGCAATACCTTTACATTACACTATGATGCTCTTGCGCTATTGACTATGGTCCTTGATTTCTCTGTCCCTGTTGCAAGTCTCCTCCCTGCAATTTTTCCTGCGCACAAACCATAATGCACGACGAAGTTGATTTCACCCAAATTTGCTCGAACATCAACAACCACTTGAATCATCCTCATGTTCCACATTAACATTCCTTTGTGCATTTTTCAGTGGACAACTCAATCACATTCCCAGATTAATTCACCAACATCACATTTCATTTATCTCTATCCAAAATTCAACTTCCTTTGTCTTCACTAAGTCTATCCCTTGTGCAATGTGAATTAGTTGGCGCATCTACAGTAAGTTCTCTCCTCTGACATCAGATTGGTGAGCAAGTTATTCGTTGACGAACCAACGTTGTATTCGCCAAAATCACGTCATCCCTTGATCTTCCACGCACTGGATCTCACACATTCACCTGACATGAGATAAATACGCATTCTTCCGAACCACCAACGCACTGTAAATGCGATCATACAAAGATACGCATACAATAGAACGACCCTGTCCATACAAATCACGACCCCTTTCAAAAATAATTCGATTGACGACTTGCCCATTCTCGTATTGATCTAGCTCGACCCGCCTACGGCAAGAACAAGTATTCCCTTGTGTTATGGTCAATTGAGTGGACAATGATATGTGTTGATGCTGCTTGTGCCTAAATGTTATGATATCCAATCTGATGTTTAGAGCGAACATCTACAGTTCACGGTAGACAACTTGCAATTATTACCTAAAATAGCATCTGGATTTGAATAATGCATCAACTTCTTCAAAATAATTTTAGTTGGGCTCGCTGCAAATCAATAATGGGCCTCTTCACATATTCTCACAGCTCAATATAATTAATTTAAGAGTTTGCTCCTTTAATAAACTTTGGTATAATTCTTGGCATTTGACAAAATATTCCACTACACTTTAAATAATAGGGCCTTTAAACAAAACAAATGCGTTGCACCCCCCCCCCCCCCCCCCTCTCCCTTTAGAGAATATATCTTCACGACTCTGCAAATTGTTTAATAATCATGCAACAATAGGGCACTGCTTCTATTGAATGTTTAATGCCAGAGCCAATTTGTTGAACATTTATTAAAATCTAGCCATACTTCAGACTAAAATCATCCTGCAATAAACCCTCCAGGCTGGCAGGGAAAGCCAACTCTCATACCACCGTATTATCCCAAATGGGATATTTGACTAATTTTGCCAAGTCTAACTCAACCAAAATTTCTCCATTAAATTACCATTTATTTAACAAACCATTTCCATGTAAAAATATAGCCAATAGAATACGGCAAAATAACAACAGGATGAACAGGAACAATCTCAGCTTTTATTATAATAGATAAATTGATGTTACATGTAGTTACAACCAATATCGCTGAGATGAATAGCTAGCCTCAAGAATCTACTCCAATGTTGTATTGGCCCTCCAAAACTGAACTGAAATCACTAGTTGCAACCTATCAAGTCTACATGAATACACCAATGAGATGAGGTGGGTTTTCGTCCACTCTCACCAAAATCACTCGAGGGTTTCTGTCTTGGGGCCACAAAAGTAGAGAATTGGGTTCTCAAACCTCTCACAGAAGATAATGCTCAAACCCAACATGTCCTATAATGGCCTCCTCCTCTTTTTATAGAACTAATGGACCCCTCTAGAACCTCATATTTTATTATAATTTTAATCATTAAGCACATTTCCCTCCTTCTATTTCAATTAAAATATCTTTTTAATGTGGGAAAATGGGAAATTAGCCATCATGCCTCCTTAGGCCACTGAAAATCACTTCTAACCATCCTATCATGTAGATCTTCTCATTTTGGTTCCAACAAGCTATTACACTAGGGTGTTTCATCAAGTATTCCTCTTAGAATGCCACCATAAGCGTAATTAATTGAGTTAGGCATAATAATAACCACGTTTTACAAGAATTATCACAATGCAATGGAACGATAAGCAAGTTGTGTGGAATCAATCCTGATGATGGAATATTGCAAGTGAACTCCTCCAAGCCCCATAAAACATCTCCAAAATCCTTTGGCCCCGTTGATTACGTAAGCTTGCACATGTGACCTATTTGCCTCCAACTCTGAAAGTCCATCCTAACCATGCCATAAAGAACACCAAAAAAGGGAACATCACAATTTAACCTTTTTCCAATTGCATCAACCTCCGGAGCATCGTTCTAGGCCTATCCCAAAGTGTGGACAAGGGGAGGGGGAGGCTAACACCTTGTGGACCCAATGGACAAATGTGGACCCAGATGGAAAGAGTTTGATAATGGGTTATAATGAGCGGAGGAGAGTGAGATATATGGTGTCAACAAGTGGGACCATGCAACCAAAATCAAGGTTTCCCATGTACTGCCACTCCTAAAGCTAGTAGCTAATAGAGGAGATCCCACGAGACTAGGATACAAGATTAACCACCAAGTTGGACTAGGCTACAAGAGTACAAACAAAACCCATCCTTTCAGCCAAATTCCCGCACTAATCCATGTCCAAATGTGTCCAAGTAAAGCAAGCATAAATACCCAATTATGCTGGCATGTCGACTTATCCGGTGGTTGTAAGGCCCACCTTCAAACATACGATCATAACAGATGAGTGAGGGCACATAATGACTGGCTCAAGTGGCGGAAAATGTTGGCACGTCGAGTTATCCGGTAGTTGTAAGGGGCTTCTCGATGTCGGGTGAAGACATATCTAGCAGAAATAATTCTCATATAAGGGTCATCCACAGTTGATGGGTAACAAGACCTTTTCATCAACTTTGTCCTCACATCATCATGATATCATTCCTTTCATTCTCAAGAGCTAGGTTTTTCTTTTTACAACAAAAATGATTAGTTAGGGTTTTTGCTCCTAGGGTTTTTCCAACTCAAGCCTTTGCTAGGGTTTACAAATCCTAGATTCTCCAAAGTCTTCAAGATTTGCAATTTAAGAATTGCAAATTCTACATGTGTACTAGTTAGTTGCAAAACCCTAGAGATGTTATTGTCGGGCTTTTAAGACGGAGACCATTTCATTTATTCATCACAAAAATCTAGCCATTGTATGGAAAGAAAGAATATGAATGTTACCTATCAATTAAGTCACGATTTCTAATGTATTTATGCAAACCCTTTTATAGTATGTCACTATCTTTCAAAGTATCATTAGCTTGCTCTTTATGTCAATTCCTAGATGTGATTTCACCATGACCTAAAAGGCTTGGTAACATGTGCAATATGATTGATATATATCAATTGATGCAAGTGAACAAAATTCATACGTACCTCTTCAAATTTTACCTTATTTTGATCCTTTGACTTTTCCTCAGTTGTCATGTACCAACTTACTCCAACAAAAGTGCCTCAATCCTTCAACCATTGTACTAGGATACGAACCACAGAAATTTTTTTGGGCTACTTGCTTTGTCTTGTTTCCTTTCAAGGTTCATAGACACGTCGGCTTCATCGTGTAATTCATCTTCCTAAAAGGGAAAGTTTTGATGCCATAGTTGCTTATCATACTTTTGTCACAGAGATAAAAACTTCAGATATTTTGTTACTGTTATCCACAGAGTTCGCAAGGTCTCGGCCTCTAATTATTTTAGTCTCTTCCATAGATTATATACTATAGTAAGGTGCCTTGTGTATATGTCAGAAACTTCTCATTAGCTCGCATATGATCACAGAGCCTCATAAATGCATATAGTGCCACAGATTTTGCATTCTTCTATAGAGAAACAACTTCAGATGTCTTTCTTGATGTTTATGATAAATGCTTTGACTCTTAGAAATATGTTTCCACGGTGAATTTGGATATCATAGTTATACGTAACCTTAATAACCTTCGATGCCTTAGAGATATAGATCGAATTGTTACTTGCCCTAGAGATACACAGATATGTAGATCAAAGATTGTTGTCAACAGGGGTTCAGATGTCTTCCACATGATGTTTGGATTTGTTATTTGTTGAAATCTATCATATACATGCTTTTCTCTTCATTGATTAGTTTAAATTATTGTAGTGAAGACTTGTTGACAACCTTTCATACTTCGTTGTTCAAAGAGTTCCTCGTATAAACTGTACATGTAAAACCCTTCTTCCAATCTTTGAAATTCGATGCTTCGTTAAACTATTTACACTTCATTTTTGGATGCTTTCTATTGATCTATCATACAGGTGCTTAGATTCATTACAGACTTCAAATTATGAAGATTCCTTCTACGCAGGGATGATCTGAACCATTGTTACATTCATCCACAAGTTCTTGCTCAGATGATTCGCACCTTCCTCCAAGAAATGATCTTCATAATAGTAATATGCTACAAGAGATTCATATAAACTTTAGAGAATATCAAATGCAAAGTTTGGTCTTATACAATAGTCCTTCTTCTTCGTTTTGTTGATTTGGGGTAACATCGGATGTGCTCTAGCTGTGAAAATTGGTGGAGAGACTAAAGAGCATGAAATATCCAAGACCCAGAAGTCGTTTTGGAAAATTCCATCTAGATGAAAAGTTATTAAAATAATTAATATTTTTAATGAGGTCCTAAGTCTAAACTTAGGAAAATAAAAATACTAATGGGTATTAAAAAAGATAACGATGAGAAGCTTCTATGAGATGAGGATCAAATCTATTTTAATCTTAGCTGTTGATTAGGAACTTAATCTCGATCATTGACTCATCAACAGGAAAAGTATAATAGAACGCTTGAGGGTGAGTTGGAGATATACTGAGGGAGACCAGTCAGTTTGATTTCTGGAGCAAGGTTTGCTCGAAAATTAGAACTAGAGGTCTGGATTGCAGCAAGAGGTAGCGAGTACGGAACAGAGAGGCAAGAGCAGTAACAGAAGGATAAAGACTAGAGAGGCTTACGTAGAACCTTTCAGGCATACGCAGAGGGAGCAGGACTACCCAGTCACTGCAGGGCCTGTGTGGGTGACACAGAGAGGCCCAGTGCTGACACAGAGGGGCAAGAGCTAACGCAGAGGCTCTAGGAGTTGCGCAGAGGCCAGCAAGTCTGGCACTCAGTCTGGGAGAGGCGTTGGAGCATTTATGTTTGTTGGGTAAGATAGTTTGGCACCCAGTTGTACTCAAGAATAGCTGATTAATAAAATCCTCCTCTTCTGCACCGGTTTTCCTGCATTGACTTTTTCAGGGGACATTTGTCCAGCATATTTGTGTTGATGTGTTTGATTCTTGTGCATGTATTTGTTTCTGTATTATGGTGTGATGTCTGCAGTGGAATTTATTTTAATGTTCACTGAAGGGTTTTCATAAATAACTTATTGGAAACTAAGTAGGTAAAATAAATCAGTTGTTGTAGTGATACAATTTTCACATGGTATCAGAGCAAGTAATCAGAGACAGGAAGGGAAAATCAATTATGGGTCGAGACCATGATGCAGAGGCATCTACATAAGGTGACTCACACAAATTTTTAGAAAATTGCACAGTAATTTCAATTTCTCTATGTTGGCTTCGAGATTGGAAAAAGAAGTTGCTTGTGTGACAAGCTTTGCATCATCAAAGGTATGGTATATAGACAGTGGAGCCTCCTGACATATGAAGGGAATGTGGGAATGTTTCTTAGATTATCATGAGGAAATTATAAATTTTCAGATCACCATGGGGAATAAGGCAAAGTGTACTCTAATAGGGAAGCGTACCATGATTTTTCAAAAAGAAACGGGAGAGCAGTTTCGTGCTACCAATGTGTTGCATATACCAGGACTAGGGATGAACTTACATTTCGTATCGCAACTCCAAGGCAAGGGCTATGACATTTTCTTCATCAAGGAGAAACTATATGTCAAACACCCGAGCTGGAAAAAGAAAGTGCAAATCGAGATCAGAAGTAACAGGTTGTACAGATTACAACTAGAACCACCAATGGCACTGATAGGCAATCATGGAGACAAGGATTTGAACAAACTATGGCACAAAAGAATGGGACATTTGCACCATGGGGGGCTTTGAGAATTTTGAGGAAAACTATAACAGGAGTTTCAGATTTTAGTACAAAACAATGTTTTAAAACTCCGACTCCAACTCGGCCAAGGGTCGACTTCGACTCGGTATCGACTCGGCCGGCTCGATTTCAATGACTCGGTCGTTGTAAAAAATACATTAAATATTTATTTTTTATAAAAACACATAATTTTAAAGATTTTCATTCATGTTTCTAAACACACAACATTAGAATATAGATAGAAGACAACATATGATCAAAGTAGGCTCATGAATATATCCATTATATCAAAATGGCACCCAGTGTACTGTCCAATACATACACGATGATGATATAGAGATCAAAAGAAAAACACATAACCAAGGAGGCTATAAATGGCCTCTACAACAAAAGTTTGTGACCAGTACTACTGGCTATTGCTAGACTTGCCAACATCATCTGGCTCAGTGTTACTTGGGAGCGGGAGCAAAAGCGGGGAGTGAGAGTGAAAACGGGAGCGGAAGCGACATTTTCAGAAGCTCCTGATTTGGGAGCGAATCCCTGAGGAGTTCGACAACCAATGTCACTAACATCAAGGTACATAGAGGGATTGGTGCTCTTGATTAAATACGAATTCCACACCCTAATACATGACAAAATTCAATGGAAACATTGCAATCCCCCAATCCTGAAATCCTGAAAAACTGCTAAGTCTGTTGGATTTTGAATGAAATCTAAACTTCTACTTTCTCCATATGAAATCCAATGAGATCAGAACCACTCTCAAACATCTTGAGCCATTTCATGGTAATGTTAAAAATTTAAGTAAAAGGATGAAAATAAAGATTAAGAAGAATGTCACTTTTACTTTAAGAATTTAACATTACCATGAAATTTGAATGGCATATCAATACTAGGAGAGCGGAATGGACCCCAAAAAGAAACCAATTAATAAAACCATTTGGAGTCCCCCACACTCAGGAAAAACATTAAAAAAAAAATTAAAAAAATTTGCATTTTTGTGGGTTCACTGGCCTCTTTCTTTGACCCGGTTGGGTTGATACAGACTCGGCCGAGCCGGCCGAGTTAATACCGAGCCGACCGAGCCATGCAATGACTCGGTCGGCACGATATTAACTCGGTCGGCCGACCCGGTTCAACCACTGAGTTGAAATTTTTTTGACCGACTCGGACCAACTCGGCCGAGTCGGTTCCGAGCTAGCCAGGTTTGAAAACACTGATACAAAATGAGATGATGTATGTAGTGAATGTGCTCTGGTAAAGTATGCCAAGGCCGCATTTCCTAGAAGTAAAAATAGGGCCATGAGTGTTCTAGGATTGATACACTCAGATACCTGCGGACCTATGTCCACTAAAGCTCTTAGTGGTGTCAAATACTTCGTCACCTTCATTGATGACCACTCAAGGAAAGCTTTGATTTATTTCTGAAAACCAAGGAAAGGTTTTCTATTGATTCAAAGAGTTCAAGGCTCTGGTGGAGAACCTGACAAGGAAGAAAATAAAAGTTTTGCGCTCACATAATGGTGGAGATTATGTCAATAAGGACTTCACTGATTTTTGCGCTAAGGAGGGCATCAGAAGAGAATGGAGAGTTCCTTACTATTCGGAGCAAAATGGAGTAGCGGAAAGAAAGAACAGGGCTATTGTGGAAGCAGCTAGGGCCATGATGTGTGATCAAGATATGCCAAAATTCTTGTGGGCATAAGCATGCAACACGACAGTCTATGTTCAGAATAGTAATCTTCATCGAACATTGGGCAAGATTACTCCAAAGAAAGTCTTCATAGGGAAGACCCCTGAAGTCAATCATTTCAGGAAAAGAGGAAGAAGTTGGATCGAACTAGAGAGAAAGGATATCGAGGATATAGCAAGAATGCTAAAGCATACAAAATTTATCTTCCAGGGAGCAGGAAGGTAGTAAATCAACGAGATGTGAAGTCCATGGAGGATAGGGCCTTCCGAAAATCTCGAGAAATGCCTTATGAGGAGCAGTCAAAAGATGAACTATTGGTCAAACCACTTCAACTAACGAAAGTAAAGAACTCTTCCTCAGATCAGGAAATATCACAAGAGGAGGAGGAGCTAACACAAGCACCTGCTACCAGAGGAAGAACGAGCAAGGAAGTTCGTAAGATTCTGCGAGATGCAGAGGATTTCATCGGTGTACCAAGAAATAATAAAAGGGAGTGAAAACAACCAAAGAGATATCAAACATTAGTCGGTGAGAATAGGGAGCTTGCCAGTTTTCAAGAAGTTTCTCAACATCGGGTTTGGTTGGATGTGATGGTAGAGGAATACAACTCCATAATGGTGAATGATGTCTGGGAGGTAGTGTCGAGGCCTCAAGACAAATCAGTGGCACGTTTGAGATGGATCTACAAGATTAAATACGCTGCAGACAGCAGTGTGGAAAAATACAAAGCCAGGTTTGTGGCTACGAGGTATGCTCAGAAGGAAGGAATTGACTACAAAGGGACCTTCGCCACAGTAGCCAGATATACATCTATTAGAACTGTGATATCTCTTACAGCACAGATGGGATGGGAGATTCATCAAACGGATGTCAAAATGACATTTCTGAATGGGGTGATAGAAGAGGAGGTATAAATTGAACATCCAGAAGGATTTGAGACACATGAGAAAAAATCTGATGTAGGAAGATTGAAGAAAGCCTTGTATGGGCTGAAACATGCACCTAGAGCATGATATGGTCGAATTGATGGCTACTTGCAGAAGATGGGATTTTTCAAGGGTGACGCAAATCTGAATCTCTATAATCTGGTTATAGAGAATGAGCCTCTAATCCTAGTATTGTATGTGGATGATCTCTTCCTAACAGGATCATCCAGGCTCATCAGGGAATGCAAGAAGAATCTAGCCACAGAATTTGACATGAAGGATTTGGGGCAGATGCATTATTTCCTAGGGTTGGAAGTTTGGCAGCAAAAGGGGCAGATCTTCCTTGGACAAGGGAGATATGCTACAGAAATTCTAAAGAGATTCAGGATGCAGGATTGTAGACCCATGGCTACTCTAATGATCACCAACTGGAAGAAAATTGATGCATCAGAAGACAAGGATGTTGATCCCACCTTATAAAGGCAGCTCACAGGGTCCCTGATGTATCTGGTCAATACTAGGCTTGAAATTTGTTATGCTATCAACACCCTCAGTCAGTTCATGGTGGAACCGAAGAGGGCACACTAGGCAGTAGCCAAACATGTTCTCAGATATATACAAGGAACTATCGATTATGGACTCTTGTACCCGAGGAGGAAGGATATTAGATTGAGTAGATTTACTGATGCAAATTGGATTGGAAGTTTAGTGGATCCGAAAAAGAACCTCTGCGT
Source organism: Pinus taeda (assembly GCA_000404065.3). Taxonomy (NCBI): domain Eukaryota; kingdom Viridiplantae; phylum Streptophyta; class Pinopsida; order Pinales; family Pinaceae; genus Pinus; species Pinus taeda. The sequence goes on along the minus strand of APFE031069410.1, from coordinate 506,205 downwards.
ATTGTTTCAACATTGGATCGAGAATGACCTCAAGGTGCAGTAGCAAATAGAAATCCATAGCTATGAGCTAAGCTAAAGCAGAATATATGGCTGCAAGCACAGCTTCGTGCGAAGCCATATGGCTTAGAAAACTCCTTGTGAACCTATTCAGAAGAAAGATGGAGGCGACCAGGATCATGTGTGATTATTCATTATTAGAGTTGCATTAAGCTCTCTGAGAATCCAGTATTTCACGATTGGTCGAAGCATATTGATATTTGTTATCACTTTGTCAGAGACTATGTCCAACAAGGAGCTATATAGTTGAGCTACACTCCTACAGGAGAATAGGTGGTAGACATCCTTACCAAGGCCCTTAGAAGAACAAAGTTCAATTATTTCAAGGAGAAGATGGGGATGATAAAGAACCCATTTTAGTAGCAGAAATAGGTATGATCTTGCAGTGCAGTAGGAGTCAGCAGTAGCACAATGCAGCATGAAGAGAAGGGGTTACAGTGCAAATGTAGTGTTGGGAAAAAGCACCAACAGCAGCACGGATGCAGAGGGAGTTGTAGTATAGATGTAGCGGTGGCAGCAATAAATCCATGGGCAGCAGTACAGGATGTAGCAGTGCAGAGGATGTCGGGCGAGGAGGCCTAGCATCAACACAGGTACTGGTGCCATAGAATCAGAGTAATGCTCAGTGTGGAGTATTACTAGAGCACATTCATTGCTAAGAGAGTGTGTTGATCTGGGGTAGCATCAGACGTGCTCTAGCCATGAAAATTGGTGGAGAGACTAAAGAGCATGAGATCTCCAAGACCTAGAAATCATTTTGGAAAATTCCATCCGAATGAAAAGTTATTAAAATAATTAATATTTTTAATGAGGTCCTAAGTCTAAACTTAGGAAAATAAAAATATTAATGGGTATTAATAAAGATAAGGATGAGAAGCTTCTAAGAGACGAAGATCAAGTCTATTTCAATCTTAGCTGGTGATTAAGGACTTAATCTCGGTCGTTGATTCATCAACAGGAAAAGTATAAGAGAAGGCTTGAGGGTTAGTTGGAGATATACTAAGGGAGACCAGTCAGTTCGATCTCTGGAGCGAGGGCTGCTGAGAAATCGAACTAGAGGTCTGGATTGCAACAGGAAGTACTGAGTATGGAACAGAGAGTCAGGAGCAGTACCAGAAGATCAGCGCAGAGACTAGAGAGGCAGACGCATAGGTAGCAAGACTGCACAATCACTAGAGGGCCTGTGTAGGTGACGCAGAGAGGCAAGAGCTAATGCAGAGGGTCTGGGAGTTGCGCAGAGGTCGGCAAGTCTACCGTTGAGTCTAGGAAAGGTGCTGGAGAATTTATCTCTATTGGGTAAGCTAGTTTGGCACCCAATTGTACTCAAGAATAGCAGATTAATAAAATCCTCCTCTTCCGCACCAGTTTTCCCTTATTGGGTTTTTACGGGGACATTTGTGCAAAATATCTGGTGTTGATGTGTTTGATTCTTGTGCGTGTATTTGTTTTTGTATTATAGTGTGATGTCTGCAGCAAAATTTATTTTAATGTTTACTGAAGTGTTTACATAAATAACTTAATGGAAAACAAGTAGGTAAAATAAATCAGTTGTTGCAGCGATAGAATTTTCACACGTTTTGGATACAATATGGAGTGCTTCAAATAAGTAAATTGAGTTATGAACCTTAGAGAACTTTCATAGAACTTCGATGTCGCAGAGCTATAACACTACAAAAATTTGGATCCTTAGAAGTATGATTCCATGTCATGGAGAGGAGGTGTCACTGAAGTTTGTATGCCGCAGAGATTGTCACTGATATTTATAATGCACTTTCGATCTATTTCTAGCTTGAGCAAGGGTGTTGAATGGTGTTCTCATTGATGTCAACATTTGCCAATGACCACTCTTAATATTTGTCTCAATTGCATTAGTTGGAAGCTCCAATGGAAGGATGGTTGGAAACCCTAGTAGTCTCATGATTCTTGAGGCTTTTAAGGATCAAGCTTAATTAATTTCATCTCAAGATCATCCTTATTGGATTCTCATCGTCAAACCAATTTTTGTGGTATGTGGCACGCCACGAGAGCCCTCACGGTTTGAGATATATGCCCATCGGAAGATATGAAGCCCCACCTTGTGAACAAAAACCCTAAAGAAGTGTTACAAAGATCTTTATTTATTTGAAATTTAAGAGGATTGGTCAAAATTAAAAAAAGTGGTTTTATAACAAACTTGAAAATTAAAATTTGAAATTCCTCCTTGCAAAGTTGGCCTCATAAGGGAATGTAGCTCCAAAAATTCTATTTTTAAAATTAAATTAATGCTTCCTCCAAAAGTTCAGGTCCACTCTAAGGCAAGTTGACTCCAATAACCTTCTAAACTAGTATAAATTTTGGGCATGATCTCTCTACAAGACATATGATTGAGTGTACCTCTTGATCTAAGGCCTTTGAACAGTAACGACGATCTGAACATGCAAGCTAGATTTGGAAGGGTTTTGGAAAGTTTATTTTTTACTATGTTGGGCTTAAGGGATTCGATGGTTTCTTTTTGTGATCATTATGAAAGCATTTGAACGCCATTTTTTATGATTGACCATTGCAGCCCAGCACAGTTACAAGAATCTGGAGGAGCCAATCAAGTCCTTTTTGGGTATTCGATATTTAATTTTTTTATTGGGTTGATGAGACTGAAAAATTACTGAAGAGTCTAGAGATTTTCTAAACTATTTCAAATACCCTTTTTCTAAACTGTTTATGGGCAAACCTTGAGACTATGGTTGAAGTTATTTCATCAACAGACTTGCATAAAGATTATTGAAGAGTTGTGGAAGATTATGACACATGGACTCTACACAGTCAACACACTAGTGAATTAACAGTAGATGTGGTTCTAAATTGCATTGGGATGTTTGAAAGGCAGCATAAATATTATTTCAACACTTGTGATTCTTGTTCTGGTCTTAATCCTGAAACTTTTTCCCTATGAAGCAGCACTTAAAATCATTGAAGATTGATTTAGGGTTTTACTTTTGAAGAACAATTTTGTTGACCTGGGCTAATTTCTCTGAGATCAACCTTGTACGATTTCTTATCTCTAAGCCTGAGATTCCAACATAATTTAAGGAGAATGTGCGACCTTCTTTTCTGATCATATTCGTGGCTTTTTGAAGATTATATCTACATAGACTTGTGACCACAAGTTGGCATGTTTGCGTTATTGATTGATTGGCATGAAGGACACAAAAAGCACTCCGTCCCTAATTTGAGTCAACTCATTGCCTAAACCCCGGGTGCGTGGCATAAAACAAGTTTCCTTTGATCATGTTTGTCGAGCAAAGAGTTAATTTGAGCGAGATTGAAGTTTGGCAGTAATAGTGCGATGGCATTATCGATTAGCTTTGGGTTACATTAAAATCCAACCATTGCTAATGTATGTTAACATATACATTAGTCAATTTGTCTTCATTCACATGGTGGCTTCCACACAAACAACAGATGTCAGGCATTGATGAATTGAATAGCCACAAGGTTCGTTGAATGGTGAATAATGTTTGGACAAGTAATATATAGTAACACACTTAGCATATGCATGATATAATTCCAAGTTAGATTTTGTGATGAATTAAAAATTAGTTTTATTTTTAAGTTATGAATTTCTCAAACAGTCAAGAAACTGCCGACGAACATTTTGTTGCATAATCACTGGTGGTAATGCATTTTGAAGAACAGTACTTGTGAAGGAACAATACGTAGAACAGTTAATCAATTAAAGTTCTAAAGTGACTTTTACGGTATCATATTGATTCAAATTATAAATAAGAAGAAACATTGAGATGTTCCTATAGTATTGATATGCTTGTGTAGAGGTTGATCAACACAGCCAGAGTTAATCTTGCTACTACCGGACATAGTGAGAATACTGGTAGGGTTTGGTAGTATTGGTCAGATCTAGAGTTTGTATCTGGTTTGATGAGCAGAGGCTTATATTGCAAAATATTGTTAAGCTATTGCTAAGGTTTGTCAAAAAATGTATTTATATGACAAATAGTATTGGCCACATTTATTGAAGCTAGGAAGTTGAAGTACAACATTTGCATTGATAGCAAGGGTTTGATCGTTAAACAAAAGATGTTGTTGAATCTACTGACAACTTTGTGCTAGTATTATAGAATGACAAAAGACAGGGTTTGACGGTTTAATGCAGAAGCAGATGTTAGGGTTTGATATACAAATTAAGTAGAGGCAAAATTGATTAACAAGGACTGTACGAAGTTTCTTGTATTGCAACTTGCTTGTATTGATTCAAAGCACAAGTGGATCCAGCCTCAAAATTGTGAAAACTGGTCCATCAACTAATGAGGGGATAGGGTAATGCTTAAGCCAAGTTGGTGCATGTATAGGGCATTGGAGCGTCTGTCTAGTTGCAGTTGGTAAGCAGGGTGTTGGAGCATCCTTCAGTTGGACACTGTAAACCAACGCATTGGAGGATCCTGTTGAAAAATGTGCAACAAGAAATGTTAAATTTAAAATATGCTAAAAATAGACCTGCTAAAAATAGTAGTTTGGCCAGTGAGGTCATTGGCCACATTGGGTGAGAGGTGAAACTACTAAAAATAGAAAGTTGTAAAAATAGCATTTCTGAGTCCCTTCCTATTTATAACAGTCCCTAGTCTATCTACAGGAAGTAAAATTAATTTTGGTCTTAACAATAGTTGGAAATATTAATTAATTAATTCAGTTGAGTTAATTAGTTAAGGAAATTCGAATTTGAAGTCTTTGTGAGCATGCACATGAGTTGTCCCACTCATTGAGGGAATAAGTATGTGTTCTATAATGAGAGAATCAGTTGACTTAGTTCTAACTAATCAAGTTCAGTTAGATTATTTTAACAAAGTTGTTAAAATAATAAAATATAGTTTGTTAATGCTTGCATGCATGTGACAACTACTCATGGATAACTATTGCATGTCAGTTCTGTCAGAGACCTAGTTGAGATCAGATGTGGGATAGTGTACTATCAAATGCTTGACTATTTCTAGTAAGTAGCTTTTGCATGATTAAAGAACTAGTGTCCTCAAGGATTGCGTAGTTGGACCATAGGTTGACTTGGTATGTTTGGAATTAATTGCATATGCTTTTGCTATTATTTCCTAAGCAAACTGCGCAAGGAAATAGGGTTTGGACCATAGGTAAAGCCTTTGTATACAGGGCTTGGTTGGTTCGAGAGACATATCTTCATATCTTCATAGTTCATTGAGAATTGAATAGCTTGAGAGCTAATTCTTTTTGTATTGTGAAGAGGATTTCCACTTGATTGATAATACATGGTTGGGGTTTTATCTCTCCTCTGGATCTCTCTTTGTGTATGTGTGATTATTTCTCTTGATCAATTATGCATGTTTCTAACTTGATGTTGCTCATGAATTCGATTATGCTTCCGCTTAATGTTTTGTAGAAGTAGAACAAGTATTATGCTTTAGGACATTGCATATATCGGGTTGTTCTACAGGTGAAATTTCTACAGATCTTGCCAATTACAGTTGGTAATTAGGGCATCAGAGTGTCGTACAAGTTGGAGCCTATAAACTAGGGGGTTGGAGCCTCCCTCATTTGGAGCTAAAAATATTGATGTACATTTTATTAAAAGACAAATATTGAGAAGCATTTGGTGGTTCTTTTCATGGAATGGTTTCCACCCAAAAATCTTTATGTCTACCGTCTTTATTATTGTGCATTGTTGAATGGTGTTGATGAATGTTTATATTTATCTTATGCTAAAACAATTGATGCTTTGTGATGTTAAAAATATACTCATTGATAAGAAATACTGTTTCACTCCCCTCTCAGTATTTCCAACAGAGGGTACAAATCTTCTTATCTTTTTGCTTTCAATCTTGCAACATGTTTCAGATGGCAATAAGAGTACAAACTTTCGAAAGTAGCCTTAACTTCAGTCTTTAAAGAATTAAACTTGATATGAAGGTTTTAGATCTCTTGGTCATATGCTATAGATCTCGAACAATTGTCTAATTTAGAGTATAGACCACAGATTTGGATTTGTATCTCAAAACAGAGTATGGATAAGTGCTATAGACTTTGGTCAATGCCACAAAACTTTGAAAAGATACCACAGAATTTCAAATAATGTTCTTAGATTACTGCTACAAGTGTCTCAAGATGGAGTAGATTTCAGCGAGAGAGAGAGAGAGAGAGAGAGAGAGAGAGAGAGAAAACTATCTTCCTTCTTTGATCTTCCTTAGCTCCTCTAGCACATTTAAATTCAGATAGATGATAGATTAAGTGTCGGATTCGGACACATTGACCCCCCGGAATAGGAAACATAGGATTCGTTATCTTACTCAAATTCTCATTAATGATACAAATTCATTGATTTCAAACATAGATCTTCATCTAGATGTTAGTTTTACTGTTTACAAAGTAAGTTAGTAATATTATAGCATGCATAGTACATACAAAATTCAAATATCTGCATAAACCCTCCCAAACCTCATAAACCCTCACTCATAAACCCTCACAAACCTCATAAACCCTCACACATAGATCTTCATTTAGATGTTAGTTTTATTGTTTACAAAGTTAGTTAGTCACATTATAGCATGCATAGTACATACAAAATTCAAATATCTGCATAAACCCTCACAAACCCTATAAACCCTCCCAAACCTCATAAACCCTCATAAACCCTCCCTCATAAACCTCATAAACCCCCACTTTTTTGGGATTCGAATCCCAAAATCGGGACACGAAGTGTTCTAACGAGACACAATCGGGATTCGATGATGTCCTGTTAGGACACATGGTGTCCCATTTTAGGATTTGAATTCCCATCGAATCGTGTCGGATTCGTGGGATTTGGACATGTGGCCTATTTTGGACGAATCTTGTTTCATAGCTTGTGACTGATATGCATTATTTTCTTATTATTTCCTTGTTTAGTTATGTCATCACGCAATTACACATAAGAAGAATATATAGAACATAATGCACAAGAGAAAAGAGACACCAGAAATTAGGCTCCAAGCAAGGGCAAAACCCCACAAGGGGGGAAAGCACAATCAACCCTTCTCCTTTAGAATCAGATCAAAATGAGATATCCATGACCCAAGATCAAAACCAAAACAGCCACAAAGATCACAATTCAATGCTCCTCCAAGTCTCCTGCAATCAAGTCAAAGTCAACATTAGTCAATTTCATCAATTCCTGAAATTTTGGCCCCTGAAATTTTGGGCCTACTATAGCACAAAAATCAACTCAAGAAATTCACATGTGTAAACAAAATTAGGGCAAAAAGCTCATCTTCTCTCTCTGCTTTGACTTCCTTCTCTCTCCTTTGACTTCCTTCTCTCTCCCTTGACTTATGTTGTCCTCTCTTCTTGATTAGGCGCAGAAATGATCATTATGTGATGATGAATAACTAAGTCTCCAAGAGGTCGAGTTGACTTGTATATATATTTGTCCAAGAGGATGGAGTCGGTGCCACTTAGGCCAACTTGTCCAAGGAGGGCCGACTTGATCTTTATTTGACTCTGACTCAAAATAAAAATTTGTTCTCTTTCCTTTTAAATGCCCAAATGGGACATGACTCAAATACAAATTCTTTTCTCCTTTTTATTTCTTGAGTAGAGTCTGATTCCAAAGTTTCAACCTTTTCTAAGGAGGGGAACAGCCCCAAATCCTCATTTGATTTTCACAAGCAGCAGTAGCACGACAGTTCTCCAGCAGCTGGGACGCAGATCAGAGAGAGACCATTCCTTTGTTATTTTGAGTGTATTTCTTCACTTCCTTGTGCAAGTCGAGGTGCCATCTTTCTGATCACCTCCTGTACTCATTCTATTGCTCAGTATAATAAAATGGCTTAGCATTTCTCTCTGTATTTCTTGAGTATCTGCTTATATTTCACGTTTATATTATTATATATTGCACCCGGTTATTATATCATCTGTACGTATTTGGTTGGAGTTACTAGGGTTTTGGAGAATATCTCTGAAACGGGATATTACACTACTCTACCTTAGTTACTTGGATAGGGAGAATTTGCATTTGCTTGTGAATAGGACAATGTTAAAATTATTCTTCAATAACAACATTTGGTGCCATGGGGTATCACATAAATTAGGATAGGATGCCTAAGCTCTTTAGCATAAGCAATAGGACTACTTCTATGCATTTCAATCATGTTTTCATTTTCATACATTAACTTTCTTCATGTCATAATCCGATCTAACTAGCATCCATGCACATTCAATCTATGATTCTTATATTATGTTGGTGGGAATAAGGATCTCAGGTCTTTGTTCCTCTCTGGGATCTAACCTATAGTTTTTGATATTTTCAACTGATCCAATTTCGAAATTCCAAAGTTCTCACAAGCACTCAGAAACTGTAAAAGTTCTAGAGTTGAAGCCAACTGTCAGTTTGTCACCACTAAAATTGCATGGGGGTAATCTAGTTACATGGTTGTCCCAATACCAAAGTTGATCCAATTGCATGTCCTTCTTGAGAAAATGTCTAAGCATGACAATCCATGATCAATTGTGCCTTCATGAGTTCGGAGAGTTATTTTGTGGCGCATGATGAGCCGAGGTGGCGATGATGTATCAACCATATCCTTTGTTATAATAGAACATACTTATTGAAATATGTAACATGTCCTTTTAACTTAGGAATTTGTCTAGATCCTTGTGGTTGGTCATGGCACATCCTTCAAGTCTAGTCCTGCCATATGGCTTGTTCTAACCATCTCATTATGATGATCCAATGTCATAGTGGCCATGCAAGGATCTCGGGGTGGATTCGTTACCACAAAATCTATCAGGCCTTGGAGAGGGAAACACCACAAGACCAAAGCTAGACAAAGTGTTAACAATGAAGTAGAGGCCCAATGTCACCTCATCCAAAACTCCCTGCTCTTACAGACTTTCACCTATAGGAAGGAGATCACTTATAATAGATATACTAGGTATAGGGCACAAAGTGTGTTGATTTGAAGTAGCATCAGATGTGCTCTAGCCATGAAAACTGGTGGAGAGGCTAAAGCACATGAGATCTCCAATACCCAGAAATGGTTTGGGCAAATTTTAAACAGTTTGGGAGATATTAAAATAATTAATTTTTTTAATGGAGTCCCTAAGTCTAAACTTTGGGAAAATAAAATATTAATGTAAATTAATATAAAAGTGTGTTAGATGGGTCCAAAAGTCATGGATCAAGCCAGAGTTAATCTTAGCAGTTCATTAGGGACTTAATCTCGGCCATTGAATTGTCAACGAGAAAAGTATAAGAGGAGGCTTGAGGGTCACTTGGAAAATACATCGAGTTGATCAAAAATTCGACTTTCTAGGGCAAGGCTTACTAAGGAAATCGAAGGAGTGATTAGAGTTGTAGCTGAGAGGCAATGAATATAGAAGCAGAGAGGCAGAGAGGGTATCGGGAGCATCAGCGCAGAAGCCAAGAGACGGTTGACGCAAAGCCAGCTAGAGGCCACGCAGAAGCAACCAGGGGACACATAGAGATAGCCAGGAGCTGCACAATGGTAAAGAGAGCCAGCATGGGTGACGCGAGGCTCCATAGGCTGATGCAGAGCCTCCAGAGGTTGACGCAGGGCTAGTTGGGATGACGTTGGGCTGACATTGGGCCAAAGAGGCTGACGCAGACCGTAGAGGTTGATGCTCGAAAGTTTCGTGCGGCAGATTAGGGATGACATCTGTCTCCGACTAAGAGGTTACTACTATCGAGGGCATTCTCTGTTGGATGAGCCAATTTGGCACCCAGATTGTATTCTGAAACTGCTTAATAATAAAACCCTCAGATAGCTGCACCAATTTTCCCGCATTGGGTTTTTCCAGGGACATTAGTCCAAAAACAACAATGTCACTTGTGTGCTTGTTTTTACTTCAGTTGATGATCTGTAATGGGTTGAGCATGTACTTGTATTTATATTCAGTATTT
>APFE031069410.1:423452-496225 GCA_000404065.3 Pinus taeda | reverse complement strand
ATCGGAGCTGGTTGATTTGTAGAAGAGATTTCTACAAGATATCAAAGCGAGGATTGATCATCAGATCTATTATTCAGGAAGTGACTACGTTTTATTTCTTCAGGCAGAGTCTGTAATCGGGCCAAGTAGCCTTTGGATTCATCCTTCTTTTGGAAGGTGAGATATCCAGTGAATGCCCATACAATCGATCTTTGTACAAGAAATACTTCGTTCTCACGAATTTTAGATCGGAAGCAGTTGAGTTTTTTTTTGAGCTGGTGGAATGGCGCTCAAGGATAAAACTCAGAAACATTAAGTGTGAGAATGGAGACAGTATGCCCCAGTATCTCACGAAGTTCACCCAATGTCGGGATGAGCTGGGAAGTGTGGAGGTGACTGTCGATGATGAGGATGGTGAGTCTAGCACTCCTTGGCCTTCCTAAGAGCTGGCATAGCTACCGGGACTCGGTGAATGGAAGGGAGAAAACTGCCAAATTGGGAACGGCTATGGTCGGATTTGATGCAGGAGGAGATAAGGCGGAGCACCAGAGACAGTTCTTCATCTATGCATGATGAGAAGAACTATGCCTTAGCGAGTAAGGCGAAGAAGGGGAAGGGTAAGTTTTCTCTTTCCGAATCCAGTTCTTCCAATGATGGGAAGAAGGTTGACAAGTCGAAGGTGAGATGCATTCCTTGTCATGAGTTGGGCCATTATGCTACTAATTTCCCAAAGAAGAAGTCCAAGAAGGGATCCGAGGAAGGATCTGAAGGTGAGGCACTTGCTTCACAGTTTGAGTTGGATTTCACACTCTTCGCATGAATGGTTCATCCATGATGGGAAGTGGTTGGTTTCTTGACAGTGGAGCTTCTTTCCACATGACCGGTGACAAAAGTTTGTTCAGTACTTTGGAGGAGAAAGATCTACAGATACTCATAGGGATGGGTAATGATGAGAAGTATAGTGTCTCAGGTGTAGGCACGGTTATTTTTCAGAGGGAGCATGGAGCTCACCTTACCTTGACCGATGTCAAGTATGTACCAGGACTGAAGAGAAACTTGGTGTCAATCGTGATGCTGGAAGACAGAGGCTATGATGTAGTCTTCAGTGATGGAAAGGTTTTCCTTAGACACATCATCACTAGACAAGTGAAGCAGATTGGTTCACGGGTCAAGAACTTGTATGCTCTTAAGGTTCAAGATTCATGCAAAGCCTTGAGCAGCAAGGCAACTGATGGAGACTTGGTGGTTGAGAGGGAGGGTATATTACCTCTCAACATGCAGAGCCAGAAGAAGTCTCAGACAATGGTGGAGGAGCCACGATTGGTGCATCAGCTTCAGGAGGTTGTGGAGCATCTACAACAGGGGATGCTGAGAGGAGATCGAGTAGAGACATCTACTCATACAGAGACCTCCAGTAGGGGGAAAGTTCGATCCATGTGGGTAGAGGGATCACATGCAGCCATAACTCTAGGTAGGAGGTGGGGCGATATAGAGTGATTGTTCCAAGGATGAGGGGCAGGATCCTTGAGGTACCCAACCTCTTGGATGAGACCTTGCTAAAGGAGCCCCGATGTGGAGTAGCAGGAACTGACTGATTGGGTAGAGATAGATGTGGATGGAGTGGCAGAGAGAGTGACATTGCAGGGAATCCCAGGACAACGCATAGCTAGCAGGCTGTAGCAATGCGAGAGGCACAAGTGTTTTGCACAGTGCTAGGTGGCACAGAGAAGTGTGCAATGGTGCGAGATGCATGGAGATGTTGCAGTAGCACAGATGTCAAAGAGGGAGCACTTGTCAGCAATAGGTAGAGCTTCAGCATCAGAGTATGTTCCTAGCCCAACAAATTTGTCAGTTGGGAGTGTTTTTGTTCCAAGTGTTGTTGGAGTAAGTGGACCAGGTAGATGTGTTACATGCAGAACATTCCAGAGTTACAGGATTGGGTTTGAGAGAAAGCATTTCTTGTTGAGAGGGAGTGGTGAAAAATGTGCAACAAAAAATGTTAAATTTAGAATGTGCTAAAAATAGACCTGCTAAAAATAGCATGTCTAAAAATAGTAGTTTGGCCAGTGAGGTCATTGGCGACATTGGGTGAGAGGTGAAACTGCTAAAAATAGAAGTTTCTAAAAATAGCATTTCTAGGTCCCTTTCTATTTATAGTAGTCCCTAGTCTATCTATAGGAAGTAAAATTAATTTTGATCTTAACAGCAGTTGGAAATAATAGTTAATTAATTTAGTTGAGTTAATTAGTTAAGGAAATTCGAATTTGAAGTCTTTGTGAGCATGCGCATGAGTTGTCCCACTGATTGAGGATTTTATCCTTAATTTCCTCCACAAATTGAGGGAATAAGTACGAATTCTATAATGAGAGAATTAGTTGACTTAGTTCTAACTAATCAAGTCCAGTTAGATTATTTTAACAAGTTGTTAAAAGAATAAAATATAGTTTTTTAATGCTTGCATGCATGTGACAACTATTATTTTTAGATAACTAAGAATTCACTCATGGATAACTATTGCATGTCAGTTCTGTGAGAGACCCAGTTGAGATCAGATGTGGGAAAGTGTACTATCGGATGCTTGACTATTTCTAGTAAGTAGTTTTTGCATGGTTGAGGAACTAGTGTCCTCAAGGATTGCGTAGTTGGACCATTGGTTAGCTTGGTATGTTTGGAATTAATTGCATATGCTTTTGCTATTATTTCCTAAGCAAACTACACAAGGAAATAGGGATTGGACCATAGGTAAAGCCTTTTTTTACAAGGCTTGGTTGGTTCATGAGACATATCTTCATATCTTCATAGTTCATTGAGAACTGAATAGCTTGAGAGCTAATTCTTTTTGTATTGTGAACAGGATTTCCACTTGATTGATAATACATGGTTGGGGTTTTATGCTGGTGCTTTCCCTTGGATATATCTTCTGTTATGTGTGATTATTTCTCTTGATCAGTTATGCATGTTTCTACTTGATGTTGCTCATGAATTCGATTATGCTTCCGCTTAATGTTTTGTAGAAGTAGAACAAGTATTATGCTTTAGGACATTGCATATATCGGGTTGTTCTACAGGTGAAATTTCTACAGATCTTGCCAATTACAGTTGGTAATTAGGGCATCAGAGTGTCGTACAAGTTGGAGCCTATAAACTAGGGGGTTGGAGCCTCCCTCATTTGGAGCTAAAAATATTGATGTACATTTTATTAAAAGACAAATATTGAGAAGCATTTGGTGGTTCTTTTCATGGAATGGTTTCCACCCAAAAATCTTTATGTCTACCGTCTTTATTATTGTGCATTGTTGAATGGTGTTGATGAATGTTTATATTTATCTTATGCTAAAACAATTGATGCTTTGTGATGTTAAAAATATACTCATTGATAAGAAATACTGTTTCACTCCCCTCTCAGTATTTCCAACAGAGGGTACAAATCTTCTTATCTTTTTGCTTTCAATCTTGCAACATGTTTCAGATGGCAATAAGAGTACAAACTTTCGAAAGTAGCCTTAACTTCAGTCTTTAAAGAATTAAACTTGATATGAAGGTTTTAGATCTCTTGGTCATATGCTATAGATCTCGAACAATTGTCTAATTTAGAGTATAGACCACAGATTTGGATTTGTATCTCAAAACAGAGTATGGATAAGTGCTATAGACTTTGGTCAATGCCACAAAACTTTGAAAAGATACCACAGAATTTCAAATAATGTTCTTAGATTACTGCTACAAGTGTCTCAAGATGGAGTAGATTTCAGCGAGAGAGAGAGAGAGAGAGAGAGAGAGAGAGAGAGAAAACTATCTTCCTTCTTTGATCTTCCTTAGCTCCTCTAGCACATTTAAATTCAGATAGATGATAGATTAAGTGTCGGATTCGGACACATTGACCCCCCGGAATAGGAAACATAGGATTCGTTATCTTACTCAAATTCTCATTAATGATACAAATTCATTGATTTCAAACATAGATCTTCATCTAGATGTTAGTTTTACTGTTTACAAAGTAAGTTAGTAATATTATAGCATGCATAGTACATACAAAATTCAAATATCTGCATAAACCCTCCCAAACCTCATAAACCCTCACTCATAAACCCTCACAAACCTCATAAACCCTCACACATAGATCTTCATTTAGATGTTAGTTTTATTGTTTACAAAGTTAGTTAGTCACATTATAGCATGCATAGTACATACAAAATTCAAATATCTGCATAAACCCTCACAAACCCTATAAACCCTCCCAAACCTCATAAACCCTCATAAACCCTCCCTCATAAACCTCATAAACCCCCACTTTTTTGGGATTCGAATCCCAAAATCGGGACACGAAGTGTTCTAACGAGACACAATCGGGATTCGATGATGTCCTGTTAGGACACATGGTGTCCCATTTTAGGATTTGAATTCCCATCGAATCGTGTCGGATTCGTGGGATTTGGACATGTGGCCTATTTTGGACGAATCTTGTTTCATAGCTTGTGACTGATATGCATTATTTTCTTATTATTTCCTTGTTTAGTTATGTCATCACGCAATTACACATAAGAAGAATATATAGAACATAATGCACAAGAGAAAAGAGACACCAGAAATTAGGCTCCAAGCAAGGGCAAAACCCCACAAGGGGGGAAAGCACAATCAACCCTTCTCCTTTAGAATCAGATCAAAATGAGATATCCATGACCCAAGATCAAAACCAAAACAGCCACAAAGATCACAATTCAATGCTCCTCCAAGTCTCCTGCAATCAAGTCAAAGTCAACATTAGTCAATTTCATCAATTCCTGAAATTTTGGCCCCTGAAATTTTGGGCCTACTATAGCACAAAAATCAACTCAAGAAATTCACATGTGTAAACAAAATTAGGGCAAAAAGCTCATCTTCTCTCTCTGCTTTGACTTCCTTCTCTCTCCTTTGACTTCCTTCTCTCTCCCTTGACTTATGTTGTCCTCTCTTCTTGATTAGGCGCAGAAATGATCATTATGTGATGATGAATAACTAAGTCTCCAAGAGGTCGAGTTGACTTGTATATATATTTGTCCAAGAGGATGGAGTCGGTGCCACTTAGGCCAACTTGTCCAAGGAGGGCCGACTTGATCTTTATTTGACTCTGACTCAAAATAAAAATTTGTTCTCTTTCCTTTTAAATGCCCAAATGGGACATGACTCAAATACAAATTCTTTTCTCCTTTTTATTTCTTGAGTAGAGTCTGATTCCAAAGTTTCAACCTTTTCTAAGGAGGGGAACAGCCCCAAATCCTCATTTGATTTTCACAAGCAGCAGTAGCACGACAGTTCTCCAGCAGCTGGGACGCAGATCAGAGAGAGACCATTCCTTTGTTATTTTGAGTGTATTTCTTCACTTCCTTGTGCAAGTCGAGGTGCCATCTTTCTGATCACCTCCTGTACTCATTCTATTGCTCAGTATAATAAAATGGCTTAGCATTTCTCTCTGTATTTCTTGAGTATCTGCTTATATTTCACGTTTATATTATTATATATTGCACCCGGTTATTATATCATCTGTACGTATTTGGTTGGAGTTACTAGGGTTTTGGAGAATATCTCTGAAACGGGATATTACACTACTCTACCTTAGTTACTTGGATAGGGAGAATTTGCATTTGCTTGTGAATAGGACAATGTTAAAATTATTCTTCAATAACAACATTTGGTGCCATGGGGTATCACATAAATTAGGATAGGATGCCTAAGCTCTTTAGCATAAGCAATAGGACTACTTCTATGCATTTCAATCATGTTTTCATTTTCATACATTAACTTTCTTCATGTCATAATCCGATCTAACTAGCATCCATGCACATTCAATCTATGATTCTTATATTATGTTGGTGGGAATAAGGATCTCAGGTCTTTGTTCCTCTCTGGGATCTAACCTATAGTTTTTGATATTTTCAACTGATCCAATTTCGAAATTCCAAAGTTCTCACAAGCACTCAGAAACTGTAAAAGTTCTAGAGTTGAAGCCAACTGTCAGTTTGTCACCACTAAAATTGCATGGGGGTAATCTAGTTACATGGTTGTCCCAATACCAAAGTTGATCCAATTGCATGTCCTTCTTGAGAAAATGTCTAAGCATGACAATCCATGATCAATTGTGCCTTCATGAGTTCGGAGAGTTATTTTGTGGCGCATGATGAGCCGAGGTGGCGATGATGTATCAACCATATCCTTTGTTATAATAGAACATACTTATTGAAATATGTAACATGTCCTTTTAACTTAGGAATTTGTCTAGATCCTTGTGGTTGGTCATGGCACATCCTTCAAGTCTAGTCCTGCCATATGGCTTGTTCTAACCATCTCATTATGATGATCCAATGTCATAGTGGCCATGCAAGGATCTCGGGGTGGATTCGTTACCACAAAATCTATCAGGCCTTGGAGAGGGAAACACCACAAGACCAAAGCTAGACAAAGTGTTAACAATGAAGTAGAGGCCCAATGTCACCTCATCCAAAACTCCCTGCTCTTACAGACTTTCACCTATAGGAAGGAGATCACTTATAATAGATATACTAGGTATAGGGCACAAAGTGTGTTGATTTGAAGTAGCATCAGATGTGCTCTAGCCATGAAAACTGGTGGAGAGGCTAAAGCACATGAGATCTCCAATACCCAGAAATGGTTTGGGCAAATTTTAAACAGTTTGGGAGATATTAAAATAATTAATTTTTTTAATGGAGTCCCTAAGTCTAAACTTTGGGAAAATAAAATATTAATGTAAATTAATATAAAAGTGTGTTAGATGGGTCCAAAAGTCATGGATCAAGCCAGAGTTAATCTTAGCAGTTCATTAGGGACTTAATCTCGGCCATTGAATTGTCAACGAGAAAAGTATAAGAGGAGGCTTGAGGGTCACTTGGAAAATACATCGAGTTGATCAAAAATTCGACTTTCTAGGGCAAGGCTTACTAAGGAAATCGAAGGAGTGATTAGAGTTGTAGCTGAGAGGCAATGAATATAGAAGCAGAGAGGCAGAGAGGGTATCGGGAGCATCAGCGCAGAAGCCAAGAGACGGTTGACGCAAAGCCAGCTAGAGGCCACGCAGAAGCAACCAGGGGACACATAGAGATAGCCAGGAGCTGCACAATGGTAAAGAGAGCCAGCATGGGTGACGCGAGGCTCCATAGGCTGATGCAGAGCCTCCAGAGGTTGACGCAGGGCTAGTTGGGATGACGTTGGGCTGACATTGGGCCAAAGAGGCTGACGCAGACCGTAGAGGTTGATGCTCGAAAGTTTCGTGCGGCAGATTAGGGATGACATCTGTCTCCGACTAAGAGGTTACTACTATCGAGGGCATTCTCTGTTGGATGAGCCAATTTGGCACCCAGATTGTATTCTGAAACTGCTTAATAATAAAACCCTCAGATAGCTGCACCAATTTTCCCGCATTGGGTTTTTCCAGGGACATTAGTCCAAAAACAACAATGTCACTTGTGTGCTTGTTTTTACTTCAGTTGATGATCTGTAATGGGTTGAGCATGTACTTGTATTTATATTCAGTATTTACATGGTAAATAACTTGTTAATTAAATAGAATAAGTAGGCAGAAATAAATCAAAAAGTACATGAAGGATTTCTAATAGTTAGAATTAGAAATTCCAACATGGTATCAAAGCGTGGTTACACATCACAGGATAATTGAAAGCATCAGCCGAGCAAAGCAATAGCAACAGAAACAGATGTCCCGAGAGACAGAAGTTGTTCCTAGCAGAAAACAGAAAGGAAGGGGTGGCGCAGAGAGCTTGAGTCATCAGTTCGAGCCAAGAGAAGGATCAGCGTTGAGGCAAAAGCAGACCTAACCTACGCAGTGCCCAGTCATCTTTCTCAGTCAAGAAGGACCAATGTTATGGCTAGGAGGTGCAGATTGTGCTGGTGTCGAGATTAAGCAGAGCTTAGAGGCTCTAACCTTTAGATTGTTGGGGCATAGGAGGTTGTGGGAATGTTGCAAAGTGAAGCTAGTGGGGCACTGTGGTCAGAACATGTACCTAACAGAGCAAGACCAAGGAGGAGGGAGTTGCTGTCGAGGATTTCTATCCAAGAAATCCGGAGCAGTTGTGCCATTGCACAAACGATCGAAGTGGGGCATCTTGACACTGGTAGAGGGATTTCCAAAAGGGAAATCGAGGCTCAGAGGGAGTCAAACCAAGAACTTCCAGACAGGAAGTTGAGAGACTCCGCAGGAGTCAGTCAGAGGACTTCCAAGAGGGAAGAAGAGAGACTCGAAGGAGTTGACAAGAAGAGCAGAGAGATGGCCATGAATGGGTTGAGGGATCAAGATAGGTTGGATGAGGCATCCAATTTTGTCATCTTGAAGGCCAGGATCCTGTAAGTTCTGTGTGCCATGAGTGCTCACACGCCACATGAGAGGAAGTGAGGAGACATAGAGTTATATTCAAATGGACTACAGGCAATGAGGGGCAGAATCCTTGAGGTACCCAGACTCTTGGATTATACCTTGCAACGAGAACCCCGAAGAGGAGTAGCAGTACTAGCGAATGTCAGTAGAGACCGATGCGGATGGAGCGACAGGGCGGCTACAGTGCAGGATTCCTAGGATAGTGTGAGGCAGCAGTGCAAGATGCATGGAGTTGTTGTAGCAGCACAGAGGTCAGAGAAGGGGCACGTCTCAGCAACAGAGGGAGTTTCAGCATCAAGGGTGTCTCTAGCCTGACCAAGATGTCAAAGTTGGGAGATCAATTACTTACTTCTCAGTAACTGAGTTGCAGTTAGCAGTGGCAGTGCTATGGGCAGCACGATGCAGCATGATGACAGGGGTTGTCGTACGAATGCAGCAGTGGCAATGGCAGGGCCATGGGTTGCAGTACATAATGCAGTAGTACAGATGATGTTGGGCAACAGGCATAGCATCAGCGCCAGGACCGATGCCAGATGATCAAGGTGCTACTCAGTGAAGAGTATTACTAGAGCACAGTCCTCGCTAAGACGAAGTGTTGATTTGGGGTAGCATCGAATGTGCTCTAGCCATGAAAATTGGTGGAGAGGTTAAAGCAAATGAGATCTCCAATACCCAGAAATTTTTTGGGCATATTCTAAATAGTTTGGGAGATATTAAAATAACTAATATTTTTAATGGAGTCCCTAAGTCTAAACTTAGGGAAAATAAAATATTAATGTGAATTAATATAAAACTGTGTTATAAGGGTCCAAAAGTCATGGATCAAGCCAGAGTTAATCTTAGTCGTTGACTAGGGACTTAATCTCGATCGTTGAATTGTCAACGAGAAAAGTATAAGAGGAGGCTTGAGGGTCACTTGGAGAACACACCAAGTTGATCAAGAATTCGATTTTTGGGGGCAGGGCTTGCCAAGGAAATCGAAGGAGTGATCAGAGTTGCAGTTGAGGGGCAGTGAATACAAAAGCAGAGAGGCAGAGAAGGTACCGGGAGCATCAGCGCAGAAGCCAAGAGAGGGATGACGCAGAGCCAACTAGAGGCCACGCAGAAGCAGCTAGAGGACACGTAGAGGCACTCAAGAGCTGCGCAGTGCAAAGAGAGCCAGCGTGGGTAATGCAGAGGCTCCAAAGGCTCACGCAGAGCCTCTAGGGCTGAAGCATGGCTAGTTCAGGTGACACTGGGCCAGAGAGGTTGACGCAGACCCTAGAGGCTGACACTAGGAGATTTCGTCGGGTAGATTGGAGTTGATATCTGCCTTCGACTGAGAGGGTACTACTGTCGAGGGCATTCTCTGTTGGGTAAGCTGGTTTGGCACCCAGATTGTATTCTGAAACTGCTTAATAATAGAACCCTCAGATAGTCGCACTGGTTTTCTCGCATTGGGTTTTTCCGAAGACATTAGTCTAAAAACAATTGTGTCACTTGTGTGCTTGTTTTCCCATCAATTGATGATCTGTAACATGTTGAGCATGTACGTGTATTTATTTTCAGTATTTACATGGTAAATAACTTGTTGATTAAACAAAACAAGTAGGCAGAAATAAATCAGAAAGTACATGAAGGATTTCTAATAATTAGACTTAGAAATTCCAACAAAGTGATCAAACTAGAACTCATTCAAGAGAGAGACTCAATAATTGTTCAAGGCCTGATAGAAGAAAAAATACTCTCAAAGAAAAGCCTTAGAAAAGGAGGCTCAAGACATAGGGCTTTGATATTTTTGATGGTATCACGCATTCACAAGGTCAAGACCCAGGGAAAAGAGCTAGGGTTTCCCTCTTGGAGCAACACCTAGAGCGAGAGATTTTATGGATGAAAGTTGAGTAGATGCCCATTAAACTTGGGGAATATGTAGCCTAGACCCTAAGCTTGATGTTTAGACTCTCAAATCACCACAACATCTCCTCCCTGAAATTTCACTATCGGCCCTAGATTTTCACCCTAGCATTAAAAGGACCAAATTTAGGGTGAGGACGATTTTAAGGCCGGGGGGGTTATGGAGAAAATTTAGGATTTATCACCAATGACTTGGACTAGTGCTTTGTTTGTTAGGCATATGGAGTCAAGGATGAAATAGAAAAGCTAGATCCTTTTTAAGGAGGCTAAAAATTGATGCCCTATGTATCAACTTTTAACATTTACCCGCTTCAAAAGAAAATGGAGTTTGATGAAGAGATTAAAGATTTCCTCCACTAGGAACATTCATTACATGTTTTACAATGAATAACATGTAAAATACTCAACTAGAGAGTCTTACAAAATTAATTTTCAACAATTAGGGCACAAAATACAATAACCTAGAAGCAGCGATTCCATACATCAAACAATTTCAAGATAGAAAATACTCAACAATAAACACTTACAAGACAACATGCAGTATATCCATCCATTATCCAAAGAATCAAAAATATCTTCCAAAAATCGAAATGCATCCGATAAATATACAATAGCCAAGAAGGAACAAGTGTGAAAATCCACTAAGGGGTCGAATTCCAAGTGTGATATTGACGTGACACTCAAATGAGGTATCTTCTATTTATACATGTCTAATCAAGTCTAATTTTAGCTTAACACCCTCCTAGTTGTCAAATGATGGGCAAAAACTAATTGTAAATACAAGCCAACCGCATAGCAATGTGAAATCATAAAAGTTAACCCACAAGAGCATCGAAATTTTGACGTCACCATTGTATGGACCCCTTGGAGGCATGCGTTGAGCTCCCTTGGTGCTAAACTGAGTCAAGGGGGCTCCAAAAATCATCCACTAAGGGTTGGATCCTAAGTATCCATGCAAATCATCGTGTGGACCCCAATTTTGTGTTTGGGACACAAAACAAGTCTTCATGGGTCTCCTAGTGATAGAATAGTTTAGTTCTACTCCAACATTGAGGGCTCAGTGTATGGTGCTAGCCCTCCCACATCTCAAGGGGTTAGACAACCTCATGTGGGCCTTCGATCTGTCGCCAAACCATAAGCGCAATGTTAAGCCAACTAGGGGTATACAGGTCCAAGTGCATCATCTCATGAATAATGTGGGGCAAAGCGAAGACTACTAGGGCTATTGTAGGTGCCCATGAAGTGGAATGATGCTCTGCAAGTCATAAGAGTCCCATGGCTCTCAACGCTTCACCTGTAGGGTTTCATATGTTCCTTTAGTGGACTTAGGCCCCAATTAAGTTGCCCAACCCATGATGAAACCACCTGCCAATCACATATAATGTCCAGCACTGCATCTTCACCATCAGGTACAATTAATCATTAGTACATCTAAGTGAACAAGGTTTGATAGTCAAGGGAAAACTGAGACTCCATATGGGGCTTTTCTTCCAAATTTGGGTCTTTGATCTCGAAGTATTGTTGTCTCCCTAGGTAGGATTTAGCTAATAAACGGTATTAATATCCTATTAGGTGTCGCCAACCCCTAACGAGAAAGACATATGACTGTGGCATCCTTCATTTAGTGGGGGTCATGTGAATGATGATTGAACAGAATAGGGGCAAAAGGGTCTTCAAGGGCAAATGCCATAGGTACAAGGCTATCAATAATGAGGAAGTCCCTTACAGGTGGCGCAGTTCATTGTCTACCAAGGGGTTGGGATGTGCATGGGTTCCTTTAATGGTTTGGTGGCTGTCCATGTGCCCTAGGAACCAAGGTGACAGCCATAAGGATAAGGGGTAGAGCTCATGTTTTGCTTTTGCCTGCATGTTATTTTAAATGTCTCAGCCATCTTTTGCATTTTATGATTTCGTTTTCTTTTGTTTCTTGCTTGTGGCCATGATATGATTTTAACTTTCTTTTAGTTGCATCAACCTATGGGGCAATGTTTCCATGCCTGGCCCATAGACGTGGACAAGGGGAGGAGGTGTATCAGTGCCTTGTGGGCCTACTAGTCATTTGGACCAAGAGAACAGAATTGGTGAAATAGGGCTTGTAAAATGCGAAGGGGAGTGAAAAAAGTGAAACAATAAAACAAGACCACACTACCAAAATCAAGATTTCCCAATAGTGCCCTTCCTAAAGCCATAGCAAGGCCACTTGGAAACGAGAAGTGGAAGTGGAAGCGGGAGCGGGGAGAGCCACTTTTCAGATGCTTATGGATCGAGAGTGAATTGGGAGCGATTTTCATATAATATATATTTTTATAAATTTTGATGCATATATGTTAACAAAAGCATGTAATGATGAATTAGTTATAAAAAACATAAAAACATGGATTAAATCATATAACATCAATCATCTAGTAGTTATAATCTTCATCAACCACAGCTCCACATTCTACAAGTTACAACATCTCAATTCTCATGATACATCAATCTCAAAGTTTCAAATTTTTAAAATCCAATATATAACATTTGTCATCACTAAAGTTGTACTTGTAACCATTACCAAACTATAACAAAGAATATCAAATATGAAATGAAACGTTTCAACTTCCACAAAGCATCATATTCATAATTCATTACCAATGAGTTATAATTTCCAACTTCAAACTTAAACTGTCGTATATTGTTTACAAAAAATACCATAATAAACATGAAACCGTCAATAGTTTTAAAAAGTACTAAAAACTAGAAAAGACAGTTAAATCTATTATCTACTACATTTTCCTCTTGCCACGACAAATTTTCTAATTTCTTTTCTCGTGGTTTATTGGGAGTCTCCTCCCACATAGTCTAACAGCCACGTCCAAAACCAAAAGGCACATGACCTCCACATGAGGCTACAGAAGGAGGTGGTGGCAAAGCTAGTGTAACTTGAGCACTGTTAATGGATGATGGGGGTGGCATGGATATTTATGTTGTTCTTGCTACTTCAGTCTCATTTATCAAAAGTTTTGCTTCCAATTGTTCCAAATGTAAGGCGTGATCCTCCAAAATGCCCTCCTTCGAGTTGTTGTCCCAAGTGACATATGCTCTATCATATTGAGCCCACTCACAATAATGTGGCAACAATCTCAATTTCTAGTGTTCATGAACCAAGCTTTCTCCCTAATTTTAATTGAGGCAATTTCTTATGACATTGTGGATGAAGCTATAAGTGCTCCAACTTCTCTTTGCAAAAGAAGTATTAACCACTTGTGAAAGTACTTTAACTGCAAATGTTGCCAAAGGCCCCCCAAAGCCATACATGTTCCACCACTCAATAACATCCATTTGATCTCTATCATCAAGAACACACAAAGAACCAAACACTCCAAATTGACTAAAGTATTTGCTAAAATTGTCCATGCAATCTAACACACTCCATCCTATCAAGGAATAGCTTGTCTAATGCTACCATATACCCATTTTGTACTTCTGGATTTGTATGGGGTTTTCTCCTAACCCCAACCCCAGGTGCAAGTTTGGCCAACCAAGATGGAGAGTAGTATTTTCGCATAAGGACATACGCCAAGGCATGGAGTGGAATATTAAGATTATCCCACTTTTTGACCACATATATGTGAATATGATCATACAAGATGGGATCTTTCAGCTCATCAATATCTTTTATTTGCCTTAGCATGCTATCCATCTGCTCATACACCTCCCCAATTATTCACGCATTTGTAACTGCAAAATTAATCATGTTATAAATGGACTTGGTGAATAGCAAAACATTCATAACATTTGCCCAAAACTAAACATCAAGAACGATGTCCTCTACCTCTTGAAAATCGTCCCTGTCAGATGGCGTTACAGCCCTATCCTTTAATATCTAGCATGATTCACTTGATACCATGCTAGCCAATGCCTCTCTTACCTTCAAAAGGTGCCTAAAGGCAAGGTAATAGCGAGCAAATCTAGTATTTCCTATGTTGAATAGCTCCAACCTTGAGTGTGTTGATTTTCCATGGCACCTAAGAATCTAGGCTAGTGTCTAAAAATCTTTGCCACAACCAACTCAAATGCCTCAACTATCCTACTTTGCATAGCGGAAAGTTACACATCAGTCAATCAACTAGTGCACATGACAATTTTTTTATTTTTCAACCCTTCTTTGTTATATTAACAACTTTAATACAATTGTCCAAGGCTCCCATACTAGGAATAACGGCCCTCATACATCCATTGATACAAGTACATATTACTAGGGCTTGGTGTTTATCATGTTGACCACTAATCTACCCTGAACATGACATCCTTGAACTACTTGTTGATGTGGCGCCCCTCAGCCCTTTCAATCCATGTGTCTTGAACACATTTAATGGTCCACTTGCTCCCAATCTATAACTTTGCCTTTGTCAATGGTCCTACTCCTTTAGGTCACTGAACATGACTTACCAATCTACCATCTAGCTAAAAATCAGTCCCTCAATGTCTCAACAATTAGGGACTTTTGTTGACTTGTTCACAACTCCGTTTGTGAACAACTCTAGTCTGCCCACAGTTGCTCCTCAGCTCCTTTGGGACTTCTTCCCTCTATTGTCTTCCTGCGCTGCTCCAATGATGAAAAACTTTGGGCTAGAGGACTACCACCTATCACTATTAAACGTCCTTCTTCAACAATGAACTTGGGTTGTCAATCTGGCTCTCCTCGTAGATCAGACCCTAAGCCCAACGTCTTTGGCACTACTAGCAAGCTTGATGTCCATCTCAAGCACTGCACTTAGGGCTCTCTATAGCAGTCACCTAGCATCCCTCCAAGCTGCACTTGGACTATCTGGACTCCTTCCTGCATTGTTGTTCCTGCACTACTTTGTTGTTCCTGCACTGCCCATCTTCAGTCAACTCCTTGACTGATCTAGGGCCCACAACACTGTCCTCACCTAGGACATGTAGATCTTTCAATACACAACCATTTCTTTATTGATCTAAGCCATCAAAGTCACTGCCCTCTTCTCTGCAATTTGTCCTCCAAATTGCTCAGATCTGGGTCACATTGTACAACCACTAACAGTCCTTAATCCTTCAAGGATTTATGCACTTTGACAGCAACACAACACTATCCAAATCCTATGGAGGGTCCACCAAACAGCTAATCTCCTCCTCATGCCAATGCAGCCACTAAGTGTCACCTTTCTTCTTCTCAATCTTTTGCTCAAAATCTAGCCACCTTCAGGATCTGCAATCCCCACAAAATCCTCTACAAGTCACTTCAGGATTTGCAATCTTGGATGTGGAGATAAACCTCCATCTAAGGTTCTCAGCCCTTCTTTTCTATGCAGGTCTGGATCAGACTTAAGGGCCCTCTATACAGGCTAATCATGCTTAGGAATTACCCTAATCTAGGGTGTACAAGTGTTGTTATTCATAACCCTTATGAACAGCCCTTCCTTGAATCTACCTTCTACCCAATACACAGTCCTATGTACCAGATCTTTGCCTCTCTTTTTCTTTGAGATACACCGCATAGGAATAATCACATGGGTCAGTTTTAGGGCATCAAGGACTGCCTACACACACAGTCATAGCTTGACTTTTCTAGGACATAGTATCACAACGAAATTGCCGTCATCTAGGGCTAATAAATCTATGTCCTAAATACTTAGGAACAAACACGACCTGGAGATCCATTTACTAGGCTCTAGCCCTATTCTAGCTGTTTTTCCAGTCACAAACCCTGCAACCATCCTACCAGCAACACATTTGGGCATGTTTCATGCCAAACGAGCCTCTCGCTGAGATCTAAAGGTATATGGCCCTTTTGGCCACATACATTCTAAGCCTTTAGGACTCCTTACCTGCCCACTAGGCTTGTGAGAGACTATTCTGCAATCCAATCTACTTTTTAGGCCTCTCTGCCCTTCCTTCTTTGGATGACTAGAGCTCCCATACTGCAGCCCTTCCTTGCCACAGGAAGCCAGGCCGTACAGACTCCTTTTCTAGCCCAAAAATCTTTACGGCATACCTTCTTTGGCTCAATGAAACCCTCCAACAAACTTGCTAGTTCAGGGTTGTTGGAGACCTCCCATGAGCTGAGAAAACACTCCTCATTCGTTGATTCATGGATATCGCTCGCTTGCCTTGGATCTTCTCTCCGCCTATCTTGTAGCCCTCTTCGCCCTCAAACTAGGGCTATTTAAGACTACATCTTCGACCTCCTTTATGATCAAGCGAGCTCCTCTTCACTTGATGCTTTAGCCTTGTCCTAAGGCCTTCCTTAAACAAACTTCCTAAGCCTTTTTTGGAATCCTCTAGATCTTAGAGGATTTATCCACTTAGACTTAGGATTTAATTTTTCTTTTAGAATTGTAAACCCCATCAGGGTCTAAAATGCTTTTACTCAAGTCATTTACCCACAAACCCCTTTTGTGACCAAACTTCTCACAAATGCCAGATCTGCCCATGTGGAATACCTCCCAAGGTACACGTTTCAACAAAGTGACTATGGAAAAGGCCATGGGTGTTGCTATGATTGATAGTGAATCTTATCATTTTCTTTCCTTTCTCGTGCAATGAACCAATCCATTTGTATTGAGGTTCCTTTATTCTAATCATATCATGCATCAAAATGTTCATCATGTGAACCAAACACCCAGACCAAAATATCTTGGGGTATCTATCCTCAATAATTGCTTTTGCTGCCTAACCATTAGAAACATTGTCAATGATGACTTGGATGAAATTGTATGGCCTAATACTTTCAATTGTTTGAATTAATCGTTCTGGAATGTTGATGTCGGTCTTAAACTTATCTAAGTAGTCATGAGATGAAAGGAAGACTGCACCAATAGCAAATGCACCAAGAACACTTATCAATGGTTTGCCTTTTACATTTGTCCAACCATCAGATACAATGTATACCCCACATTATTTCCAAGAACTTGTGAATTTACCCAAAGCAATTTTTATTTTGCCTTTTTCTCATCAAGTACCATGGTTCTAGCATTTTCATATCCAGGCCTCTTGTATCCCTTAGGGGCATCATTGATGGCAGCAACAATTTAATGCCTATAAGGTGCGCGAAGAACATTGAATGGTATGCCACATGCATAGAGAAACCGGGAAATTTGCATCCGCATCAGCCCTACAACCTTAGTCAAGGAGTTATGATATTGTTTTACGCCTTAAAGGGATATTTGTTCCTATGGTTACAAATGCACTACCATGGGTGGACGCTAATGGAGCTCTTGCAATTGCTCTATGTGTGTTAGTGGTGTCACGTTCAGCCTTTGATCTTTTTGATTGGCATTGCGCTTCCTCCTCTTCCCTTATATATTTGGTTCTTTGTTGCAGTGACACATTTGCACAGGTTTTGATTTCTATTTGTTTATTCCCATCCCATGCCATTTTCCCACATCGATGCTTTCTGTCACAAGTATATGGACCTGTGTAAGTAGATTTCCAATGGCGGCATACAAATTTAGTGGTTTCACCCCCTTTCCCTCCTCCAACCCTTGTAACATGTTTCCACGAAGGTATTTCGTCTACCCCTGGCTCCCTCACTTGTACAATCATAGCTACCTGAAAATTCACATCTGTATAGTGTTTTCCTCACATTTTGAGGTATAATTCCTTGTTCTCTTTGCACTTGTTAGTGCGGACTGGCTGGAGATCATTACCTTATGGTGGACATTTCAAGGTATAATTCCTTGTTGTTTTTGCACTTGTTAGCGCGGACTGGCTGGAGATTATCACCTTATGGTGGACATATTCAGGAATTTGATCATATAGGATCAATTTTAGGCCTCTTTGTTTGATGCCCACTCAGACTTCTTGTCAATCTTTTATCTGATTTGTTCAGGACAGCAACATACTTGGTTTGAGGTCATACATACACCCTACGAACCATAAGTGCATACCTTAGATCATATAGGGTAGCCCCCTTGTAGTCCACAAGGCACCAAACTGAAGGGAAAAGGTTATGTGTGGTGACATTTGGCTCTATACATAGAAGTTGTTGTGACCCTTCCCAGTTTTGGAGGTAAGAATTACCAGGTGAAAACAGGCCTGAAATGGCTGCTATAAATGAAAGAAATGTACGCCAATATATTGAGTAAAAAGCATGGATCTTATAGAAATGAGAGCAGATACAATAGGTATAAATAGTTGAACCTTTGGGCAATGTCCACCAAATAGGGAGATGGGGAACATGCTACAAGTGAATGCACGAAAATATTTCTTAATTGGTATGAAGGTTGGTCAAATTAATATAAGTTGCCTCTCATAAATGCATAATTATTCTTCTTTAGTGTCTCATAACAATGCCTCGCATAGAAGTACATGTAATTTCCTTACATGCCCGTTTAGAAGACATGGGTTTGGTCTTTTGGGTTATAGATCAAGGTATCCACAGGTATAGAGTCATGACTTCCATTCCACTCAGTGTATCTGCACTAAACATTTACATATAGGAATAAGTTACAAAAGACATGAGTACCTTGCTGAAGACCCCGGTTTGATCTTTTTGAGAAGTATCATATCCACACATAAAAGGTCACAAGTACATGAGCTTATATCTAGATTGTCTTCTAGTGTACTCGAAGATGTAACTTGTTCACTTATACTTCTTGTTAAATGTTCTTTGTAGGACAATGACAAAGAGTGAGAACCAGATCCTTCAATAATATGATTATTATAAGAGAAAACCAGAAATATGATAAGCATGTCGCCAATTATATGAAAAATAGACAATTGCAATAGGTAAGAAATCCAAGCAAGATTTTTGGCTTTTCAAGAAATAAAAGCAAAGAAGCACAAAAAACTCAACAAATAATGATGAATCTACTTACCAGCACAAATTCAATTCCCAGTTCTGGTCTGTCAAATTGAACTCTAAATCTGTTCTGGTCAACTGCCAAAATACTCCCATGGTGTATTTCCCTGCTTGTAGGATGACAAGCAATTACTTTCTGTCCGACATAAGAAGGGAGAGCTAAATCCACTGGCACAGAATCACAATCCCCAGAACGGATCTTATTATGGATGTCACGTACAGATTCCCTATATTTTTCCAACTTCTTCCTTTCTTCTTGAAGAAATCGTTCTGAAAGGCGCCGTGGCTTTCCAAGAGAACTGAAAAATGATAGAGTAAAAATCAGAAAGCATTCCAAGTTTCCATAAATATAAAATAAGCAACTATCTAAACTACCATCTGCACGAAAAATCCAAATAACATTTTATCTTATAATTTTAACAAAACATAGCAAATCACATCATTTCTATGAAAGCATGGCACCAGAAAAAAATGCAACAACATTCTATCTTACAGTCTGAGAAAAACATACAAAAACAAACATGGGTGACCTCTCAGAAAAGTCTAATGGAATTTCATAAAGAAATCACATTGTGGACATCGTAAAGGTATAGCACCAAACAAAATGATGCTAAACGATTGTCCTATAGAAAAACACATAATAAAGCACCCAATTGAAAATTTGCGGTCCACAGCACAATATCAAATTTACCTGCGTATAACACCCCATTCAGCACGTGTAAGCCTTGGAACACATCCAAGGTGTGCATGATTTAAGTACTCAACAAACTCATTTTTTTCAAACCATGGCAAGTCTATGCCACTATAGAACCACTCATATGCACACCATCGACGCAGCTTAACCGATGATAAACAATGGCTCAACCTGGCCTGCATTGTAACTCACATCTCTCAGTACTCGTCAATAATGGATTACCTTTATGTGCTGAGGCATATCAATATCCAAGAATAGCCATACCTTTGTAATTGCTAATTCATCCATCATATTATGTGCATGGAAACTGCCAACAATTTTATTTGTGTCACTGTCAAGATTGCACGAAATATTCCCACAATGCTCTGAAACTCTATCAGCTTTTTCTAGCGAAGCCTTTTCCATTTCAAGTGTCTGCCTACAACAACACTGGTTTGATACACTGGCTTCAATTACACTAGCATCTTGATGTGCTGATTCCATTGCACACACATCTGATACACGCTCATGATCTAGATCATATAGCTCAACAACATCAACCTGTTTGCATTTCTCCAGTGACACATTTGTATTTGTCATTTGCTTGACTTTCTTTCCAGATTTTCCTTCATCTCCAACTGATATCTGTGTGAAAAGAAACCCCATGTTACTAGCAACTACAAGCACAATTGTCAGATAACACATTCAAGAATGGGCATTAGATCAAAAGACATGCTGTTCCAAAAATGCCTTTCACAGTCATTTTACCATGCTGCAAAAATTTCCCTTACAAAGCATTCAAGAAAACTAAACGAAAATGTGCAATAGATTCAGAGACATAACATATACAAGCCTATTATAGATAAATACTTACCTAGACCTTGGCATACACCATTAAAACATTTGTTAAAACCAAAACATGATTGTCAAGGTTTGATGGACTGCAATTTTCAATGTCAGCAGAGTGTGTCCCATAATGTAGCAATGTAAAAAATTTATGTTAAACAACACGAAGTTAGAAAACTTATTTTCAGGAAAGAAAGTCCTGCAATTTTCTCGAGTTTTTATTTGCCATATTTCTACCACAACACAGATATATGGCTTTCAACCAATATTCATTATAAGAGGAACAAGTTGATCCAAGGCAAACTGTAATGAACAAGGTTTGTATAAGCAGCAGAAATATTCAAATTACCCGGAATATCAAAACATCCATTATAGGACAAATAATATATTTATATGAGAAATTTGAATGTATAAGAGATATGAGATGTATTTACAAATGAGGGCCCTCTTATATACCTAGGCAGGTGCCCCTTCACGAATGGTCATAACCATTAATACATGCATCTTCAGAATTAATTAATTATTATTTTATTAATCATTATTATAATTATTATTATTATTTATATTATTTTTATATATTATATTCATAACATTGTCTTCCTCTTCAAAAAAACTGTCATCAAAGCTTATTTTTGATAAGGTGTGTCATATGTTTCTTTGTCTTTGTAACCTATTTGCATTTTTTCGGAAATCTTCAAGTAGCCATCTTTGATGATACAAGATGATAGGATCCTCTGAGTGATAAACAAAAATGTCGAACTAAGGGATTTGACCAATGAAACAAGAATCGGCGAGTCTGGAGATTAATCGCAACTCAAAGCTGGCTTGGCCGCTAAACGAGCAGAGTTGGCTCTGCGCAAGTCAAACTCGTGTTGACCGAGTTTAACTTGTGGTCAACACGAGTTTGACTCGCGACTTGGCGATCAGATGCGACTTCCACAACTTAGGCGATTATCCCAGATCGACTCAGCAAGCTTTCAGGTTAATGAGAAGTGCTTCTATCCGCCCGTCATTTACTCTCCGCACCATCTCCCAGATACGTCATAGCTTGGATTTCACTAGAGTTTGCCGCTTAGATTTCGTTGGAGTCTTCCACTTGGATTTCACAGATATGTCTTCGCAGTTCATTGTAGTTTACCGTTTTATTACGAGATGTTGCGGTTTACCGTTTTATTCATTGTGGTTTCCATTTTATTACGAGACCTTGTGGTTTCCATTTCGATATGGTTTTCGCTTCCTTGTGGCAACATGCGTAGGGAAATGTTATCGTTCCTTTATAGCAGGCGAGATGTTGCAATGGTCGGTAATGTTTTCAAGTATAAATTGATATACACAATCTCTCTATCGTGCATTGTCTATTTAGGATACAATGTTTTTTTCTATAAAATGATTAGCAGTTTCACTGTTTGCCAGGTCTATAATCGCAGTTTGAAAAATAAGTCTCGCCTCTACAAGGTCCACAGTGCAATAGTCGCAACGAAATACATGGGACTCTTTAAGACGCGCCTCAATGTTTAAAGAGTCCACCCTTTGGATAGGGATATAACAAGAAATCCAGAAACATCTATTTACTATGAAATCTGCCAAGCCAACAAATAGCAGAGCACCCTTCAAGTCTACAACAATGTCTACCATTTTCCTAAAGAATAAGGGAAAGTAGCAGCATGGACTTTGCTATAATTATATCAATTCAAGAGGACATGATTTGCAGTCAATTAAGTAATTGTAATGTCCCTTCCTAATTATTTTCCCGAAGGTGAGAAGAATAATTTTGTCAATTTTGACATATTTGGCTTAGTGCAAATTTTGGTGAAGAAAGTTAGGCAAAAAGGGGGTTGACGTTCATCTTAGTGGAATGTGGGGACCACTCACCCACAAATAATACGCACCCCTTGGAAGGCAGTTCGAATTTCCTACGTGGGGGTCGAAATTAAAGATGGGACCTACAGGAGACTCAAGGCAAGCAAGCATAAATAGGAGAAGAGGAGCAGCATTTGAGGCATTTTAATAATTTGAGAATTCATTGTTGCTTTGGCTTTTCAGTTGAGCTACAACGTGTCGTTTAGCAAAAGAGCTTCCCAAGGAGTGAAGCTCCCCGTTTCTTCGTTGGACCTCGAGTGCCACCCTAGGAAGGTTTTCCTTTCATTTGGAGACAAAGAGAGATACATCCCATAGAGATTTATGCTGCCTTGGTTCAGCAAGGATGCAGCAGAGGAAGCCATGTTGTCTTGGTGGAGCAGAGCTGTCAGTAATTGGGTGAGAAGTGTTGCAGGAGTAATCATTGTCCAATTTCCATAATAGAGTGAATTTACAGCAGGAGGAGGAGCCTAACACTCAAGTCGAAATTTTGGGCTCAAGGGACTGCATCATCTCCTACAAAACTATGCAGTGTTCGGTGTGGGTTGTTTAGATGGAGCCTTGGCGGGAAGATTGAGGAGTTGGGTTGCTAGGATTTTGATGGGAGGCATACTTGCAAGGGTTTCCTAACATTTTGGGAGCAAGAAACAACAATTCCAGCTACAACTGCAGATTTATGGTTTGGAGGACAGCAAAGCTTTAGGAGGCCGAATTTGGACGATCAAAACTGGGGAAAACCCTTTTTGGGATTTTTTGGGTTTTTTGGGTTTTTGGCAAGGAGTACACTCCTAATTTTACAAAATTTTCTACGCAGTTTTGAGAGGATAAATCAGGGCCTTAAGTCAACTAGCAGTGCAGAAACATAAGGCCAGCGCAATTTTCTGGAGAGAAGCAATTTTGCAACAATTGGGCATTTTTGTACTGATTGCCTGAGGCATGTAGCTTGCCTTGTGCAAGCCCAGGTACACCTCTTCTATCTTCTATTGTACTCCAGGGTCTAGCCATTATACTTAATGAAAATTGGCCAGTTTGGTGTTTGAGGGGGAATTTTTCTTATATGTGTATTTGTTGAACCAATTTTTGTTTTGAAATTATTGCATGTCTTTGTTATCACTCCCAATTTTCCATTAGGAATATTACATTAATTTATAATTGAGCTACAGTCACCAGTGTTCACTATTAGCTGCTTGGTTTCATATTTAGTATTTACATTTTACTGTTTAGTAGTTTAAAATTTACTGAGTATACTATTAATATACTATAGAAGTATTTATTGGGTCAAAAAAATAGTGAAGATTTAAATTTTAAGATCATTTAAATTTGAACTTATATCAGAATATCTACATTTTTTATTTTTCAATTGTTTTTTTGTCTTTTACATGAGTCACAAATTAAACAAAAGCCACAACTTCAAATCTTGATTCTTAACAGAAACCACAATTTAAACACAAGTCCACAACAACAACAATGTCGAGGGAGAAGGACTTTGCTTGGGCTTATTGTGACAAGATTCCCAGCGACCCCAAGCTCCTTTGTAAATTTTGTAAAGCACAATGTAGTGGAGGCATTTATAAATTCAAGTACCAGCCTGCACAGATACTCAAGCCATGATATAGGTCTCTGCAACAAGGTTGACAAAAATGTCAAACACCAAGCAACCTTGGTCGTTGAAATGTTGAGTCAGCATAACGCCAAGAAAGAAAAGAAAAATAAAGAAATAGGAACTTTTGGAACTGACGTTTCTTCTTCAAATACCCCCTTGTCATCTCCCTCTATTGAATCCTCAACGTCGTTCCCAAGTTTCCCACACATGCCTCCAAGTCCAAATCAAACTCAAGGCCAAATGAATCCTCCTACATTCAACGCAAGAGGTGGAATCATAAACAATTTTTTTGCTCCCCGCACAGAGCTCAATTCCCAACCTACCTTGGATGCCACTGGTTGGAAAAAAATATCCATAGTAAGGCAAGGAAGGGCATTGCTAACTTTTGGTACTATTCTCACGTACCTTTCCACTATGCTAGAAGTCCTTATTGCCAAGCTATGATTGATGCAGTTGTTGTTGCACGTCCAGGATTCAAAGCCCCTTCATCAAAGAGCCTTAGGACAGATTTGTTGTTAGAGAGTGTTGCATATGTCATGCTTGTGCTATCTGAGTTTCGTTCATCATGGGTAGAAACACAGTGCACCATCATGATTGATGGATGGATAGATTAGAGGAATAGAATTTTAATAAATTTCCTTCTATCTTGTCCAACAGGCACAATGTTTCTCAAATCATTGGATGCCTTAGAAAAGGTTAAGACTGCCCAGCTTATTTGTGAAATGATGGAGGGTGTCGTTCAAGAAGTGGGACAAGAAAAGGTTGTACAAATTTTCACCGACAATGCAGCTAATTATATGGTTGCTAGTACACTTTTTGAGATGAGGCACCCCACTATTTTTTGGACCTCTTGTCCTCCTCATTGTATAGATTTAATGCTTGAGGACATTGGTAAGCTTCATTGGATACATGAGGTTGTGGAGAAGGCAAAATCCATAGCCAAATACATGTACAACTACACTATTGTCCTAAACACCATCAGAAAATACACTGAAGGTAAAGAAATTGTTCGTCCTTAAGTGACTAGATTTGCAACAAATTTCATATCTTTGCAATCTGTGGTTGAGCAAAGGATAAATCTGAAGAGGATGTTCTTGGGACCTCAGTGGATGACATCTAAACATTCCAAGGCCCTTGAAGGCTTTGAAATTGTTGCACTTGTGTTTAATGACAGTTTCTAGAAAGTGTCGAAGTAATTATTATTGTAACGGAGTCCCTTGTCAGAGTTCTCAGGTATTTCAAGTCTTTTAACATTTTCATTTTTAAAATTTCATTTCAAGCTTCTTTTCATTTTCAAAGTTTCATATTTCATTAAATTTGAAAGCTTGAACTTTCAAGATGATTAATGGTGACAACCCGCTATGGGTTACATTTATGAGGCGATGGATCTTGCAAAGAGTACCATCAAAAGAAGATATGGGGATGAGGAGGCAAAGTATCTGCCTCTTCGGGACATTATTGATGCACATTGGGATAGGCAATTGCATTTCCCCTTACATGTTACTAGGTACTTCTTAAATCTACAGTATTCTTATGATAAGAGCAAATTTAATGAGGATGGGGAGGTTGGCAAAGGACTTATGGCATGCATTCAAAGGTGCTTCCCTAATCCAAAAATGCAAAGTCATGTCTTTACCCAACTACAGGATTATAGGGCACCATCTAAATTATTTGCCTATACCAGTGCTATACGAGAAAGGACTAAGATGTTTCCAGATACCCTTTGAGGCTTTATAGGCTTGATCAATTCATTAAATTTGTTTAAACTTTATTTTGTATGTTAAATGTTTTATTAATTTTTGTTGTCTTTTTAAGCTTTTACTATTTCGTATTTAGTACTTACTACTCACGAACACTTTCCACTTGCTAGGTCTTTGGTGGCAAAAATTTGGTAGTGATACACCAGATTTGAAGGGATTCGCCATTCTAATCTTAAACCAATCATGAGGTGCTTCAGGTTGTGAGCGCAACTGGAGCATGTTTGAAAAAATACATTCTAAGAAGCGCAATTGATTGACACAAAA
Organism: Pinus taeda; assembly: GCA_000404065.3. NCBI lineage: Eukaryota > Viridiplantae > Streptophyta > Pinopsida > Pinales > Pinaceae > Pinus > Pinus taeda. Next base: position 470,167 of record APFE031069410.1, on the reverse strand, counting down.
GCACTTAAATGACCTTGTATTTGTTCATTACAATCTATGACTTCGCAACAAGCAAATACTAGGTGAGAGCCTAAATTTGAAAGTTTCATAATCTGATTTGCAGTTTAAAGTTCAAATTTTAATTCACATTTCATTGTTTCAAAGTCTCATGATAATGACAGGTTTGGATCATTCACCAATAGACCTTGAACATATGGATCTGCAAACTACAAATGCATCAGATTGGGTCCAATTAGAGGAGGCTCCTCTTTTAAGCCTACATGACTTGGAGAACACTGAGAGTCAAGCAAGCGAGGGAATGGAAGGAATCACTTCTAGTTCTCACTCCTAGAGTCTTAGACTCTTAGTTATTGAAGGCTTGAAGGCTACATCAATTCATTAAACTTGTTTAAACTTTATTTTGTATGTTAAATGTTTTATTGATTTTTGTGGTCTTTTTAAGCTTTTACTATTTCGTATTTAGTACTTACTACTCACGAACACTTGCCACTGGCTAGGTCTTTGATGGAAAAACTTTGGTACTAATACACCATATTTGAAGGGATTCGCCATTCTAATCTTAAACCAATCATGTAGTGCTTTAGGTTGTGAGCACAACTGGAGCATGTTTGATAAAGAACATTCTAGGAAGCATAATTGATTGACACAAGCACTTAAATGACCTTGTATTTGTTCATTACAATCTACGACTTTGCAACAAGAAAATACTAGTTGAGACCCGAAATTTGAAGGTTTCATAATCTGATTTGCACTTTAAAGTTCAAACTTTAATTCACATTTCGTTGTTTCAATGTCTCATGATAATGACGGGTTTGGATCATTCACCAATAGACCTTGAACATATGGATCTGCAAACTATAAATGCATCAGATTAGGTCCAATTAGAGGAGGCTCCTCTTTTAAGCCTACATGACTTGGAGAGCTTTGAGAGTCAAGCAAGCAAAGGAATGGGAGGAATCGCTTCTAGTTCGCACTCCTAGAGTCTTAGACTCTTAGTTACTGAATTTTCACTGATTAGCATGCAATATTTTGTAAAATTTTAGGAGCATATGCTTCTGGTTTTATGTAATCACTAGTTACGAGTCAAGACTCAGTACTTTGGATCATGTTTGGACTCATAATATATACGAGGTACTTATTCATTCATGATATTTTGGACATCTATTAAAATTATGCATCGTTTGGACATGGCTTTATTGAATATCATGAGAAAATAATTATTCAATATATGTGTATATCTTTATTTATTGAATTCACTGATCTTTCCCTGATTTTTTCCCAATCCGATTAAATCCTTCACTCTTTTGCCTCGCCAATTTATTGTCGATTCTGATTCTAGTAACATTGGATTTGGCCATCCTAAATCAATCTTCTATGGAACTTTACAATTATTTGATAGTTGCAATAAATTGTTATCATAAGACTAGATTGTGCAAACATTTGTATTCTTCAGAACATAGGTCTATTGTTTCTGTTTTGAGTGATACAGATATGCAAACTAATTGAGATGTCTACTCTTGTGATTTGGATGTCGATAAGGAGTTCTTGTCATTCAATTTTCCCTTCATGCATGTGACAATTTCCTTATTTTGAGTACTCATATTGTTGAGTTGGTTCCAAAATCTTCACTTGGAATTTTCATCGTCTAAAATGCAGCATTTGATGTTTTTCCTTCCACTGGTTTTTCATCTTCTTGAGTTGCAATATTGACTACATCGATATTAGTTCCTTTTTCTTCACCTTGGATTGTTACATCTGAAGACTTTGATGCTTCTTTCGTGATAAGTTCTTCTAATTTGTTTTTTAATGATTTCTTATCATTTTTAAGTTTCTTAATTTGAGTGAGTAGATTTGGATTATGTTTTTTGAGACATAAGAGTTCTTCGGCTTCTGATTCAACTTTATTTTGACGATCAAGCTTCTCACCTTTTAAAACTCTAATTTGTTCTAATAATCTTTGATTAAGGTCCTTTAAGCACAAATTTCCTTCTTCTTTTTCCGATATATTCTTGTTAAATCTCTTCTCGAGACCCTCATTTTCTTGTTCTAGTTGTTGCTTCGCAACCTTTGATATTTTTACCTTTGCAAGTAATTTTTTACTATGGTTTGTTGATTTTTTGTAAAACAAATCCTTGAGATCTTTATATTTTTTTTCCGATGCCTTTTTTTTGTTCAAGTTCTACAAGTTATTCCTCTAAGTTTTTCATTTCCATATGTTCACTACCTTCATATTCTTTCATAAGGAATATATTTCCACATATTTTGCAATTTTTAAAAAACAACCTAGGCTAAAATATCATTTCACAAAATGGATATTTAGTCCAAAATGTTGACTTATTCATGGAGCTTATCTTTCATTTAAATCCCCTTTATAAATTGTGTAGAACTTTTTGAGATGAATTTGGGATTTTTTTAAAATGCCCCCTTCTTTTTTTTTATGTAACTCTTAATCATTTAAATATTTTATTTCTTCTAGAATAATACTCCATTTTTTTTTTTGTCGAAGGAACTTAGTTCGAGTGGTACGGCACATGTTTTGTGTCCCCAACAGTGTGGTTTCAAGTCTTGCAAGACACGTTGTAAGTTGGCCCTTGTGGCATTTATGAAATAGTTCTACTTGATGAAATAGTGGTAGTCATATGTATGAAGTTACCAATTCCACTAAGTGGAATATACTCGTGCCTATTTTTTAAAAATACTCTATTATTCTTTTCTTTTTTTAATTATTATTAGTTACACATCTTTTAAATTAAAATTACTCCTTTTTTACTTCAGGATTCATAGATCAAGATAGGTTGGATGGAGCCTCAAACATTGGAGTCTAGAAGGCCAGGATGTTGTTCTTATTAGACGAACATGGTCTAAAAGAGTTTGCTATAGCAATGTTTATTGTACCAACAAATCCTATCTCATTACATGAGTACAAGAAGGATAATGCCAAAGCTAAGAGGATTATTTTTGACGGAGTGAGAGATCATGTTGTTCTGCATATCACAGAGAAAGATACATTGAAGCAAATGCGGGATGTCATCGTTAAACTATACCAGGATCCTTCGAAAAACAAGAAAATGATCCTCAAAGCAAGGTTGCGAACCATCAAGATACACAAGGGTGAGGATATAACTTCCTATCTCACCAAAATTCGGTATGTCAGAGATGAACTAGCTGCAGTTGGAGAGAAGTTGAGTGATGACAAGCTTGTGCGTGTAGCAATCAATGGGTTTACCAATGAATGGCATATGTTTGTCCAAGTGATTTATGGGCGAGACAAGCTTCTAGACTAGGATCTCCAGTGGAGTGATTTCACTCAGGAGGAGTTGAGGTTCAGCTTAGTCAATGGCACCACTAGCAGTGAGAAGTCATTGAAGGTAAAAGAGGAGCAAGAGAATGTCGCTCTAGCTGGAAAATGTAAAGCGAAGAAGAGTCCAAGTAAGGGACAAGGATCAAAAGGAGAGAAGAAGAAGAAGAAGGACCTGTCAAAGTTCAGAAGTTTTGGTTGTGGTTAGCATGGTTACCATGTCATCTAATGTCCCAACTGAAAGAAGGAGAAGGGGAAGCAAGCAACAACTTCAATGGACACTGAGGATCTGTCTTCCAGACTGAAAGATGAGTTTGCTCTCATAGCTTACCTATCTACCTCCACATCCACAAGTGTCCGGTACATAGGTAGTGGAAAGTCAACACATATGACGAGGGTTAGAGACTACTTCTCTAGTTACAAGGAGAAGGAGATGGGCTTCCAGATTCAGATGGGAAACAAGACTAAATGTACTCCAGTTGCAAGAAGTACCATCAGCATTCAGAGGGAGTCGGGAAAGAACACTAATGTTATAGATGTTTTGCATGTGCCAAGTTTGGGGATGAACCAGATTTCCGTATCTACACTACAGGATAAGAGGTACAATGTCTACTTCGTGGGGCAGAAGGTGTTCATCAAACACCAGAGTTGGAAGAAGGTCAAACAAACTAGGGTTCGAAGCAACAAACCTATACAGGTTGCAGCTCAATTGTCCAAAGGCACCGGTTAGCAGCAGCAGTAGCAGTGGTAGAGACTTGGGAGAGTTGTGATGTACAAAGATGGGACACTTACACCATAAAGCACTCAGATTGCTTAGGGAGACTATAACAGGGATTCCAGAATTGAGCACACAACACGATGCTATGTGTAAAGGGTGCATACTTGGCAAGTTCACAAAGGCAGCATTCCAAAGAAGTGACAATAGAGTCGATAGTGTGTTGCAGTTGATACACTCAGATATTGCAACACAATATCCACCAGATCTCTTAGAGGGTATGAGTATTTCGTCACCTTCATAAATGACTACTCTAGGAAGGCCTAAATCTACTTTTTGAAGACGAAGGACGAAATCTTTATTCGCTTCCAAGAGCACAAGGCTCTTGTGGACAACATGACAAGGTAAAGGATCAACATACTTCGTACAAACAATGGAGATAAGTATATAGATAAGGACTTCATAGATTTCTGTCCAAAGGAGCGCTTCAAGAGAGAGTGGACACACCGATACAATCCATAGCAAAATGGAGTAATGGAGTAGAAGAACATGACAGTTGTTGAGGCAGTAAAAGCAATGTTGTATGACCATGATATGCCCAAGTTCTTATGGGCAAAGGCATGTAGCACGACAGTGTATATACAGAACAAGGTTCGTCATAGAGCGTTGGCAAAGATAACACTCAAGGAGGTCTTCACATGGATGAAACAAGAGGTCGAACACTTCGGGATCTTTGGTAGTTTAGCATATTGTCATGTACTAAATGACAAGCATACAAAACTTGATCAAATTGCAGAAAAAGGATATTTCGTTAGCTACAGCGAAACGTCCAAGGAATACAAGATCTATATTTTGAGCAACAGGAGGATCATCGTGAGATGAGACGTGAAGTTCTGAGAGTAAAGAGCCTTCGGTACACCTCGTGAGTTGCCAACAAGTGATTAGAGTGAGTCGGCAAAAGCTCTAAGGTTTGAGCAGCAACTGCAAGGACAACAAGGCACCAGTACGATTACTAATACGAGCGCTAGCTTGGGTGCAGGAGATTCTGCGAGTTCACAACAGACAAAGCAACAAGGGCAAGATGAGAAGCTTCAAGCTCCACCCACCAAATGTAGAAGTTGAAGCAAAGAGGTTCAACAGACGTTGAAGGATGCACAGGAGTTTGTAGAAACTCTTAGGACAGGCACGAGGGACCACAGACATCCAAAGAGGAAAAAGGCGTTGGTGACAAAGGTCGTCGATAGGAAACTTTTCAATTATGAGGAGGTTGCACAACATCAAATGTAGCAAGATCCCATGGTGGAGTACAACTCCATCATGATCAATGATGTATGGAAGGTCGTGCCTAAACTGGTCGACAAGGCAATGGTCGGCTCCAAATGATCTATAAGATCAAGTATATTATAGTTCACAACATAGATAAGTACAAGCCTAGGTTCATGGCCAAAGGGTCTGTGCAGAATGAAGGCATAGATTATAGCGAGACCTTAAAATTCAGTGGCTAGATATACAGATGGGATGGCAAATTCACCAGATAGACATCAGGACTGCATTCTTGAATGAGGTGATCAAGGAGGAGGTGTGTATCGAACAGCCAAGGGGACTTGAGACGCATGAGAGACGCACAAACGTATGCAGACTGAAGAGATTGTTATATGGGCTCAAACACGCTCCCAGGGCATGGGTATGGTCGAATAGACAACTACTTGCAACAGATGGGCTTCATGAAGAGCTAAGCAGATTCCAACCTCTACTATCTGATGGTAGGGGGTGAACCACTCATCCTAGTTTTGTATGTGGATGATATATTCTTGACAGGGGCATCAAGGTTCACTGAGGATTGCAAGAGGGACTTGGCAGTAGAATTTGAGATGAAGGATTTGGGATTGATGCATTACTTCCTAGGATTGGTGGTATGGCAGAAGGACGGGGATATCTTCCTTGGGCAAGGAAGATATGCTATGGAAATCTTGAAAAGGTTCAAGATGCAAGATTGTATATTGATGTCCACACCTATGATTACCAACTGGAGGAAGATCAATGCTTCAGAGGACGCAGATGTGGACCCAACCTTGTATAGGCAGCTCATTGGATCTCTTATGTATCTGGTAACACAAGTCCAAACATTTGTTTCGCGGTCAACACACTCAATCAATTTCTGGTGGAACCAAAAAGGGTGCATTTGACAGGAGCAACACATGTTTTGGGGTACTTGCGCGGCACAGTCGAGTATGGATTTAGATATGCTCAAGGTGATGGTGTTAGTTTATGTGACTGTGCAGGTAGTTTAGTGGACTAGAAAAGCGCCTCAAGGTGTTGCTTCAATATTGGATTAGGGGTTGTCTCTTGGTGCAGCATGAAGCAGAACTCAGTGGCACTAAGCTCTAAAGAGGCAAAATAAATGGCAACTAACATGGCCACACATGAAGATATTTCGCTTCGAAAGCTGCAAGTGGGCTTGTTTGGTCAGCAATTCGATTCGACCAATATCTACTACGATAATCATAGTTGCATCAAGCTCTCTAAGAATCCAGTGTTTCATGATAGGACGAAGCATATCGACATAACATACCACCTCATCAGAGATTGTGTGCAGCGTGGGTCAGTTTAGCAACAGCATGTTCGCACAGAGCAGCAGGTTGCCAATATTCTCACCAAGGCCTTCGTTGAGGCAAAGTTTGTCTTCTTCAAGGATAAAATGGGGATAGTGAAGAACACCTTCCTCACTAAGAGAGAATGCTAGTTTTTGGTAGGCGATAGATAGGTGTTCTAGTCTCTATGGTGTCTATGAGGTTAAGGAACACATTATCTCTAATACCCTAAAAAGGTTTCACGAGAAAACACCTCAATTAGATTAATTAGCCAATTATTAAAATTTCCCTAAGTCTAACCTAGGAAAACCGGCTAATTAAATCAGATTAATTGAGGAAAATCGATTTTGCTCTATAGACCTTCGAAAAAGTCACTTGATGGAGTCAAGATGACCTTAGCCATTGATTGTGATTAGATCATGGTCGTTGATTGCTCCACAAGCGAATCAACAAGAGATTATAATAGCAAGTCAATGCGGTTTGGACAGACACACTCGAGCAGTTCAACTTACCTAGTTGCAGAGTTAGCGAAGGCGCAGTTGAAGCAGAGGGAGACACTCGCAACAACGGTTTCAACAAAGATTTGGGAGAAGATTTTCGAAGAGGATTTCCATAGTGATTTCCAGTTTCCAGAGCCAAGAAGGAGGTTGATTTTCTCTACAGAGAACGAGGATGAAATTAGCAATGCACATAGCTAGTTAGATAGTGTGAGCGGTAGAGTAGCTCGATTCAGTGTGCCAATGCCTCATCTATCACTGGGAGACAAAGCAAGTGCGCCAAGGGAAGCGTTGGAGGAAAATTTCCTTGCAGGGACATTTTCTCAGAGGTTGTGCGAATTTTCTAAAGCAAGCAATGCACATTTCTGGGCAACAGTGAGAGTGTGAGGAGGTGTGAGTTTGTTGGAGGAGGCCTATTTGATTTGTAGATGAGAATTTGTGCCTCCGGATTATTTTTGCCAATGGAGATTATTATTTCTCAAAGCCTTTCCAATATCAGGCAAGTAGTTTGATGTACCCTTAAATTGTTGAAGAATTAATAATATAAACCCTCATCTATTGCACTGGTTTCATCCACATTGGGGTTACTCCAAGGACTATTGTCCAAAAATCTTGGTGTCCATAATTTTGTGTGTGAATTATTTTCTCAACACCAACATTTAATTTTGTGAAGATTGAAGTAGTAAATTAATTGTTATTTGTTGTATTTTTCTGAAGACAAATAAATTGCATAAGTTAGAAGTTTAATATCCATTTGTTGTAATCATGGAAATTTCATAGGAGACCTTTATTAAGAAGCCCCTAAACAAGTTTGACAATGAGTAAACATAAAATAATCCTTAGAGTTACAAGCCAACCCACTAGCTCAATATGAAAACATGCCAAAAAACCCACATGTTTGAACCATAACCCTCAAAATGATGACATCATGCCCTTTTTGGGCTCCAACTATCATGTCATGGTGGGGTCAAAGCTGAAAAATCTGTCCATTTGTCACGATCATCCATCATTTAAGGAGTGTCCCTCAAATCAACCTCAAAGCAGTTCCTGGGGTCCCGTGTCCAGCTGGGGTGTCACCACGTCATTTCCATGGGTCTCCAATGGTAAGCACAATGCCTCCTCTCTCTAATGTTAGGACTTCATCATGTGCAACAAGGCCTCCCTAGTAATTTCATGGAAGATCATCCCCATTTGAGCTCTAAATTATGGCCCGCCCATCAGCTATTGTCAAGGCCAACCTTCGGACATGATTGGTCCAGTGGTGCAATCATCAAGAATCTTATTTGTTGGGTCAACAAAGATTAGTCTCCTGGGTCCTTGGGGGTACTTCAAGACATGCATCATCTGCTCAAGTCATCATATTGCCCAAAGAGGGAAACGCTACATCTGCTAAGTCATAAACCTCTCTGAAAAGGCCTGGGTACCAGTGGAGTGGGTGACCTTAAGGCCTGGGCTATTGTGGACCACCTAACAAAAACCAACTTAAATTCCATGGATAATTATGTCATTGATTTTAAACATATATCATAAAAAAGCTAGTTTGTTTACCTTGGAGTTGTTGCTAATAAAGAAATTTCTTAACCATGTATTTATAAAATAATTTTAAGGTCTTTATCCATATATATTTTCACTGTGAATCAAATTTTTTGTTGCAAACCTACATTTTTCGCTACTGTTACAAAGAAGATCTACAAGTTTTTTTCAAAACCACATGCTCTTACCAAGTATCTTTATGAGAATCTTGTATATAATCTCCATAGTTAATATGTGTTCTGATCTATAATGTTAGACTCTTAAAAGCACTTGTTATAGTTGTTCCTTCATTCAAATCTTTGCTACAACTTCTCTAGGAATAACACCTCGAAGGATTTGATCGCAAGACTTCACAAATTTAGTTTCCAACTTGTTGAAAATTGCAATTCACTACTTCCAAAAGGCTTGAAAATGATTTTAAAAAGTCAAACTAATACCTCCTAGCCTCTCCACCCCTAGATTTTTAAGGGGAATTTGGTTGCTTCCCTATTATTTTCTGCAGATTTTAAAGTTTGCAATCACGAACCAATAAGTTAAACAACACTAGAACCCCTCTAGACAGAGATCCAATCAAATAAATAACCTTGGATTTGGTTAGGTATTTTTTGTATGCTCATTTTGACTACTCACACTCATATATCTTGTCTATTGAGGTTTTATATTTTTTTGATTATAAGTTTCTATTGCAGATTTTACACAGTCAACCAACAAGAATTAACTCCTCAATTCACCCACAAAACCAATTTAAGGCACTGATCTTCATTGATCGGGTGAGATATACAAAGGGAATCCTCTCGCAACCATTAAGGAGGCAGTTGGAATTAGAGAATGGGGATTTTGGCCAAGGTGACAATGATCCCAGTTATTCATGAAAAGTGGGTAACCCATAGAGAAAAAGAATATCCTCTTTCGACAACTAGCAGCCCTATATGATCAACAAATAACACGATTTCAAGGTCCTACACTTCTTGCTCCAATCAGATTTCTTTCTCCCATCGGGCATTCCTACTTGAAGGAAGGTGGGTCATCCATCAACAAGTACTTTAACCATTTTGGAATCATGTGCTTTAACTTAATGTTATGGGCATACTAATATGGATCAATGCATCAACTGGATGAGTGACCAATCTTGACTGTATTCTTGTTCCCTCACTTCACCCACAGTCTTAGTCTTTGACTCTAGTCCAATGGGACTTCCTCTAAGGACTTAGAGTTTTAAGAAGGGTACTACTGGGGAAGCTCTAATAGAAGTAGAGTGTCAAAGATATTCCATACATACCACTTTCAATCTTTCCCTTTATTAATCTTCATTCTTCAAGCTGGTAGTGAGTAATCAATATCTATTTAAAGAGCATGGAGGGTCATTTGTCAAGTGACCATTCATGAGAGAAGCTTATGTAAATTTTCTTTCTTTTACATTAATAAATTGCTTGAAGTGGTCGCGTTGTCTCAGGCCATGGACTGTTTCCCTCTTTGAGGGTTTTAACCACATCAAGAATATTGGTGTACTGATATGTGATATGTTTGTGAGCGGTGTCCCTTGGTGTTCTATCTAAGGAACTTACCCTTTAAATTCCTACAAGACAATTTCCCAGTCAATAGTAGGTAGGACAACTTGATTGGCAGCAGTTCCAGCCTGAGCGTGAGAGGGAGTACGCTAGATTGACACAAGGCCTGCACAAAGCAAGGTGGATGGCTTGCTTTTGAGAGGCAGTGATGTGTTGGGATTGTTCGAAGAGAGGGAAAATCCCCTCAGTATATATTTTCTAGTATTTCTCTTGGGTAGAATTGCAAGTTTGGCGACATTTTATTGTACTAAAAAATTATGTTGTTGCATAATAATAAAAACCCTAACTGTTGCACTGGTTTTCCCACATTGGGTTTTTCCAAGGACATCTGTCCAAAAATAATGGTGTCATAAATTTTGTGTGTATGCTAGTATTTCTCAGTTCCTATTTTTGCTTCCCCGGTATTTTATTTTCTAAAGAAATTGCAGTGTGAATTATTCATTGTTTGTCGTAGCGAATAAACTGCTTAATAATTAACCAGTTAGAAGAATAATTACAAGTGGTTTCATTTCAAGGAATTTTCACACACAGAGTTACCTTTCAGAGTATGGCACACTTATTAGCCCATTTGTCACTTGCATGTAGCATTTTGAGCACTTTTAGAGGTTGACAGTATAGTGTAGTAGGCTTTTTCTCTACACGTATTGGCATTTTTGGTATTATTTGTTACGTTTTTAAGCTGTGAGATTGGCTTGAAACTTTACACATGTTGAACACTCAAAGTAAACTTGTAATTAGAGATTTTACTTGTATTATTGTAAAATGAGGATGACAAGTATGATATAAATAGAGGGTACCCCTCATTTCATTTCATCATCGATCTTCTATGAGTTACTATTTTTTTGCTACTTGGGCAAGATGTGATCTTTCCATGGTGCAAATTTCTCTTGGAGATGGATTTTTGTGTGGAGATGTCTCCATGGGATTGAAAGAAGTGTTTCCTGGAGAATTTTGTAAGTTTCATGCTTTCTATTCCATATTTTGCATATTGTATTTGTGCTAGTAGGGTTTCTAATTTATGCGATGACTAAATGCTAATTCTAAGTTAAAGTCTTACTCCATGACAATTGTTGAAGTGTGTAGCTCGAGAGGTATTCCCCAAAACCTTAGGAGATGGATTTGTGTGAGTTTGGCCACAAGAGGTTTTTTGGACAAAGAACCCAAGCAAAGGGGTTTTATACCCTGTGAGTTTGGCCACAAGAGGTTTTTTGGACAAAGAACCCAAGCAAAGGAGTTTTATACCCATGATGGGGTTTAAAATCTAAAGTAGAAACTAAAAATAAATTAAAAGGGAAAATGACTTTTAAAATCTAAGAGGATAAAAACACCTAAGTTCTAGAGGGTTCCTAGGAGGGCCTTAAGACTAGGATAGACACATCAAATGAGAGGAGCTCATTTGGTTTGGAGGGCTAGTAGAGATGTAGTCCAAAGGAGGCCTAGTTGCAAGGCCTAGGGCTACAAGCCAAGCCAAATCTAATCCCAAGTGTAATCATCCTCAAGTGGCAGTCGAGTACAGAGATAGCGAGAAGCTATTAAAACTAGGGTCGAGATCCTTGTCGTTTGGAGAGAGTCGAGCCTCAGAAGACGAGACCATAAGGCCTGTTTTGCTCATAGAAAAGGCACCCCGATTTCTCCAAGCATAGAGCAAGTGTAGGAAGGATAATCTAGGCGAGATGATGGTTGTTCCAAGATGAGATCTAGTCTATAAGAAGGTTATAGTTACATATAAAGGGTTGTAAAAGATGAGATCTCTTCTATGGGAAGGTTGCCAAGTGATTTGATGCCAACAAGGATTGATTACTAGTGTGGAGGAGTTGCTCTAGAGGTCTAGAACAGCAAATCTGAAGCCCTAGATTAGGGTTGCAAATTTTGTGCAAGGTTTTACCATTTAGGTTTGTCCCTCAATGTTTAAATGTATGCATATATAGTGGATCGTGACCCCTAGAGACTAGAGAAAGGGTCGCAAACCTCGACGGTTATGTGCAAAGGCTGAAATGAGTCATTCAGTCAACTGAGATGTGGGGGGATAGAAGTATAAAAGCAGCATTTAGGAGAAGGTTTGCCCATTCAGATTTGTTGCTTAATGTTTAGAGCTATGCATATACAGTGGACCGTGACCCCTAGAGACTGGAGAAAGTGTCGCAGAACTCGAGGGTTATGTGCAGAGCCTGAAATGTGGCATTCAGTGGATGGAGATGTTGAAGGAAAAAACTATGGAAGTAGCCTCAAGGAGAAGAGAAAATAGTTAGTTTAGAAGTTTGTTCATAGATATGTTGGGTGTGGAGCCTTATTATCTTCCCGATTATTCAAAGGTTTTTGATTCAGTAGCATTGGATCCCTATTCCTAATGGGGCGGCAACGTCACCCATTTAATTGTCGTCAAAAGGATCCAAGTGGGGCCGACAATGAATTTTATGAGCCCCCCTCCCCCCCCCCCTCGGCAATGGTTTAGGGCAGTGCCCCCGAAGCTAAAAATAGATGAAAATTCCCTTGTAAAATATTGTAATTTCATAGTAAATCTGGGTTGCTCATTAGATGGATGATCTGATGGTAGAAGTTATGTTAGTTTCAGGTATTTTCCCCAAAAGGCAACCCCTAGTTTATATGAGAGAATTGTATTGCAGTTGTGCATTCTCTTTTCTAAGCGAGAGACAGAGAGAGAGGAGACTGTGTGCTAGCGAAGAGGAAATTACAGTGCAACTGTTGTAGGTTGTATCTCTTCATTTTGCTAGATAATGTAAAAGGAAGGACTAGTTATTTCTCCGTGGATATAGCCCAAATTGGGTGAACTACATATATCTGTGTCTCTCTTATTACATGTGTTTCTGTATTTGTGTTTCCACAATATTTCGTGTATTTCATTGCTTCGTTAATTAATTTCTAACAAGATTATGAACATTAGTGTTTTATGAGACCCTATATAGGTGGCTTGAGTATCAAACTACTAGTATGAGGGTAGATCTACCAGCCCTAGGTGAGGACAGTTCTGGCAGCGCTAGATAAGTCAAGGAAATGACTATGTGAAGGCTGATTTACAAGCCCTAAGTGACGGCAGTTCTAGTAACCCTAGATCAGTCATGGAGATGATTGTAAGTGGGCATATCTGAAAGTGTGATCAATGCAGGAACAACAGTGCAAGATTAGGGATCCAGTTTGGACAAATCTAAGTTGGCATCTTAAGGAACAGTTTGGAGGGCAGACAATAGGTACCAAAATAGCCCTAAATGCAGGACATATAAAGGAACATGAGTTTGCTAGGAGAGGCAAATTGGTTGGCTTAGTGGTGTATCCCTTGAAGTGAAGAAGTGGTAGCCAAAGAGGGCTAGTAAACAAGCCCTAGTTCAGAGTGCAAGAAAAGGAAATCTTCAGTGAGAGTGGGAAGCCTCGGTGTCCTTGACTTGTCTTCATTATAGTAGCAAAGGAAGGCAAGAGTCGGAAACCAAGGAGTTGTTTACAAATGGAGTTGTGAACAACTAATCGAAGACCCAATGTGTTGATGCCTTGAAGAACATAGGAGCAGTTAGAGAGTAAATTGACTTGGCCGAGTTCAGTGACCTAACAGAGCAGAGTTCATTGATAGAGGCAAATTGAGGAGCTACAGAATGTGTTCAGGACACATGGACTAAAAGGGTTGTGCACTCCTTATATTTAATTTGCCCCCTCACAATGAAATTAGTTGGGATTTGAAAGTGGATGTCCCCTAACCATCGCCCTTACTCCATCGAAAACTTTGCAAGAAATTTTAGCGCCTGAAGACTCCATGAAGCCCATTTAGGTTAGGGAACTGGTCTTAAATTTTGTTAATCACACTATAAATTAATTAAATTCTTCTCTTTTATCCCTTTCTTAGAGGCGTGGCGTTAGCTGGTAGGGTTTTATGTTAAAATTCTATAGAAAATGTGAATTTGTGTTGATGTTTATATTTCATAAAATAGGAATTGCATCAATAAATCACATAAATCCAGACTATAGCATTATGAATCGTAAATCCCACCTTAGGATTGATGTAATTTTTATTTTTTGTTCATGCATTATTTTGAAACCATAAAAACTATTCACTGGCCCTAATCCTAGTGTTTATTGCAAGGCCTTCACTCCCTTTGTTGATTATCCTTGAAAAGTCGCTTTTTGGCTATTATAGGACATTGTGCACCCTATCATTGCAAATCAATAAAATCGTAACTTATAACACCCATAGTACTTAAACATTGACATAGAAACCTAGGCCTTTCTACACTTTACTGATACTTCATCCCATTTACTAGAACTTTTATCCATCACCTTGAGCCATACTAGTTGACTATCCTTTAGGTGATTTACAGAAGCGTCCCTTGTGGTCAAATACATCTAAAGAGTAGAAGATAGGTTGTTAAGGTGACAACGGCAACCCTTTCTCCTTTTTCCATAAGGTCTGGTTCAACCTAGTTGAATTTCCACTAATGATACAAGATTTTGCAAAATCAGGCACCAATCTTCTGTGTGCCAATTAGAAGTTGGTTGCAAGGAACTCAGCAAACATGCTAGTTTTATAGGTAACAGGCCTACCAACTTTCCAAGACAAGGTAGCATGGAAGCACAGAGAGACAAATGGGGATTGTGTGGGAGAAATGAGCACCCCCAAATTTTAGATAAATTCGACGTGGTCAAGGGGACATCAAGGCCCCTAGGATAGTTGTCTCTAAAATGGTAAACATAAAAATAACAATGATAAAATCCCAACAATAACAAGTCATTCCATGATTTAACACATAATTGCAATCTAAATGTAATGCCAAAGATCATCATAAGTTTAGAGAACAAGAAAATGTGACTCACCTACAATGGTTTCTCTCCAATTAACAGAGCTTTGAAACATATATGCAATTTTTTGTTAAACAACAACCCAACAATGGTGGCAAAACTGACATTCCCAAAATTTTGTGTAACAGTCTAATATTTGAAACAATTATAACACTTATCATTGATAAAACCACTCTTTTCCAACTAAGCTTTAGAAGCAAACCTTAATAATAAATCACCCACAAAACTTGATATGAAACATTCTAAGACCAAAGCTTACTCATTCTACTAATCCATTTAACTTATGCATTTGAAGAATACCACCAACTAATTAAGGTGGGACAAAAACCTAACTTATTATGCAAGAGAAGAGAAGATAAAGCTTTCTCTTGTCATATTCAAAGATAGGATTGTTCAAGGTTGCACAAAGTGAGAGTATCTTTTAAAACTGAAGTGTGAAGAGCATCATTTTCCAAAAATCCTTAGAAGCGAAGCATCCCCTATATATGTGTGCAAGAGCATTTTTCAAAAGTGAAGTGTCACAAGCATTATTCTCCAAAAATCCTCGAAAGCGACGCATCCCCTAGATATATATATATAATATAATATATATATATTATATTATATTATATATATAATTATATATATATATATATGTATATTATAATATAATTGTATATGTGTTGCAGAGAGCATTTTCAAAGGTGAAGTGTCACAAGCATTACTCTCCAAAAATCCTCGAAAGCGACGCATCCCCTTATAATATATATATATTAATATACTTATAACTGAGCTATCAAAAATGTGAAATTTTTCATCAAACAAAAGGGTGCACATATGAAATCTCTTCCTTTGTTTAGCTAATCAAATATTTTTGAAACGAAAGGTTTGGAGCAACACAAAGTTACTACAAGACTATGTCAATTGATCTAAGGAATCTTAGACGAGGTCTAGGGTTCCTCTCACATCTTCTCCTAATTCATTCAAGGTATCGTTGCCCTCTATTGGGACATGATTTTCTCTCCCCTCTAAACGTAAATAACCTTATCTTCAATAATTGTTGGTTGCTTGGTTCGAAGATTCATTTGGGGAAAGCCCTCCTAATAGAGTTTTTGTTCCATGATTGCCTTGTTTTGATGCTAATGTTGTATTCTTGGTGTTCCCACCTAGCATTCCGAAACCACAAGCATTGAGATACCAAATCAAGAGACGACACAATTCCATGTGAACTCGTGTGGAAGAAGGACCATATCCTTAATCCAGCAATTTGCAATCATCTTAATTAAAAAATAATATCTCAATTTTCCTTGTATTTTTCATAAATTTGTAGATAGTATTGAATATAAAAATCCCTAAAAATTTTACATTATGAAAAATCATAATTACGTTCTATACAAAATCCTAGGAAAAAAAAAAGCAGTAGTGAATATTTTCACTCAATTGTGGTTTACATTGCATTGATTGGTTATATCTTTTGTAAAAACACCACATAACTAATCGTTCAAGGACGCTGCAAGCACTAAGGATGTACGGCCTCTTTCATTTTGCATTATATTATTGTACTGATAGTATTTCCAACTGTTGTGAAGCAAATAACAGCTCCTAGAAATAATCTACAACAATTGGAAGTGTTTAGGGGCAAACAGTTAAAATTGGCAACTAGGGCCAACTCCCACCTTAAGACAGCTCATATGATGGAGATGTTTATTGCATTGCATTCCTATTTCAGAGAGGTACAATTTTGATATAAAGATCATCTCATTTTGACAAGCAGAAATGGAATTATGAATTTATTTCTTTTATGGACAAATTGTCAAGGTCGGCCATAGTCAAATGTAGGCTCAAGAAGCCCAATAGATGGGACTCCTCACCCTCAATTTTTGGGCTAGAAATTCAATTTCCGAAGGCCACATTTATTGGCACAGAAATCAAGAATTTTGGGACAGTCTGACCAATGTTGACTTCAAGTTTGACTGCGCAAAATTGTTGCAGTATTTTCTCTCTCCTTTCACTAGGTTTGACAAAAGAATTTGGGCTAACTTTGACTCTCTTGGAAGGCCAAATTGGATTGTTGTTTGGAGGATGTTTTGGGGCACCTTTGACCACCACTGACGTTTTGGTTGGGTTGATTTCATTGTTGATTTGGCAGATGTGTTATGGGCTTCTATTTACGATATTTGTACTCTCCCTCTCTGTTGAACTATTGAAGAATAATAAGAAGATTTGACCAAAGGGTTTCCCCACATTGGGGTTTGTCCCTAGCATCCGCCACATCTTGTGTCCTCTTGTCGTGGCTTCTTTTCTGCATATGAGTTTATGTTCTATCTACTGTCAATGTTTATAAGTTAATGTGATTGCTATTGGATATAATTGGAATTTGTCATTGGGTTGTTAAAGGAACATTGAAGTAAATTGTCTTAAGCATAGAACATACCATTGTTACCTAAAATTAACATGGTATTAGAGGTGAGGTGAATCCAAAGCCCAAGCAAGAGTGAAGTTTAATCACTAAGGGAAGTTGTTGGACAAGGATTTGGAACTAGTCCCAATGACACCACATCTTTCTTCAAATCTGAGGACAAGTCCAACTATCATGCATGGAAGATGACTTTGGATTTGACTTTGGAAGAGAATGATGCCATGGACTGTGTCAAAGGAAGAATAGCAGAGCCTCCTTCAAATGCATCCGTTGCTACTCAAACCAAGTACAAGAAAGGTGACATAAAAGCTAAGAAGATTATTATTGATTCTATTCATAAGCCTTTGGTTGCATATATTTCTGGTTTGGAAACATCTAAGGAGATGTATGAAACGTTGGTTGGGATGTTCAAAGTGAATAATGCAAATCAAATTCGCTTTCTCAAGAACAAGTTGAAATACATCAAGATGGATAGAGGAGAATCCATCCCATACTACTTCATGAGGATCATCGAGATCAAGAATGATCTCCTATCTATTGGAGAAGTCATAAGTGACAAGGAGCTCACTCTTATTGCACTTGGAGGCCTTACAAGAGAATGGGATGCGTACAACACTACCATCCTCAACAATCATAGGATTCTGGGATTTGAAAAACTAATGGCCAAATGTACTGAAGAAGAAATAAGGATGATGGATAGAGACAAACCCTCAAATGGAAGCAATCATCCTACCTTCTCCGCTCCTTCTAGAAGAAAAAACAATGTTGGTCGAAGGAATCAAGGACAAGGGTTCGAGTCGGGGTTCGAGGAAGGAAGAAAAGGAAGGTGCTTCAATTGTAACAAGTTTGGCCACTTCGCTAGAGAGTGTCCTCACAAGAAGGATACTCCAAGAGATAATGACAACAATAATAACAACAACTTCAAGGGCAATGGCAATCGAATGAACAAAAGGTCAATAACAAATGAAAGAGGAATGCTCCTGCTACTCGAAATGGAGGTGGTCGTCCTCCCAAGAAGTCGAGAAACTCTAGGTATCATGAAGCTCGTGTTGTAAAAAAAATGAATATTGTCTTATTTTTGCCCTCTCCACCGCCTCTCCTCTAAATACATTGGACCATTGCTTGATTGATAGTGGTGCCTCAAGGCACTTCACTAGGTACAAAGCTCTTTTAAACTTGGATGAAAGGAAGATAAATATGGAGATTATACTTGGGGATAATGCCACTTATCCCGTGAAAGGAATTGGGATCGTTACTCTTCACTTAAATCAAGGTCAAACCCTTCACCTACAAGAAGTGTTATATGTACCTGACTTGAAAAAGAACTTTGTTTCTATTTCCGCTATGGAATACAAAGTTTTTAACTTCATTGATGGGAAGGTTGTCTTTGGCAAAGCAATCCAAGAGATGCATTCACTCTGGTATTCAGGGTTGAAGGTCTCTATCAGGGTGGAGGTGTGAAAATTCCTACACTCTAAAGGAACCCCTACTACAGCAAATCTAAATCTACTTCACCAACTTGACATTTAAGTTACATTCATCAAGTTAATCTTTTAAATACTGAAACAAATTACTTCTGCAGCCTACACTAATTAAATATTTGACCTCATGAAACAGAAAATAGAGCAAACAACAAGATACGTAGGACACTTATTTTTGGACACAATAGTCCCCAAAAAACCCCAATGCAGGAAAATCGGTGCAGCAGTTCTCAGGTTTATTATTATGCAGGAGAAATATCTGAATACAAATCTAGGATGCTTATCTAGCAATCCTTTACAGAGAAAATACTGGCGGAAAATCTGAGTGAATTTTACCTCACTTCACCCGGCAAAATTTTGGTTGATCCGTCACAAGACTGGCTAACCCTGGTTATTTCTGCGATGGCTTTGTGTCACCTTCTCTGCCCTCTACGTCAGCTCTCTCGATTGTCCCGACAGTTCTAGACAGTTCCAACAGTTCCCGGCAATTCCAGCAGTTCTGGATTCTGTGTGATAGGCAACTTTTCTGTGTTTTCTCTCCATGTTATTGCGCTTCCTTAGCGTGATCTCTCCTAGTTGTTCCGCCTATTCCCAGCAATTTCGGTTGTTCTGGCAATTCTGGATTCTGCGTGACAGGCATCTTTTCTGCATTAGCTCTCCTGGCTACTGCGTCAACTCTCTACAAGCTCTCTCTACCTCTCTGTCAGTATTATCCAGAAATTCCTTCTTTCGGACTCTCACTGCCGATCTACTGCAAGATATCCCCAATTGATTTTTCTTCTAAAAAATTCTCACCTCAGAAAATTGATTTCCTCAATCTCTCTGTGTGTTTTCAAATGAACCCCAAGCCTCCATTTTATACTTTTCCTGTTGAGTCATCAACGACCGAGATTAAGTCTTTAATCAACAGCTAAGTTTAAAACATGACTTGATCCACCTTCTAGACCATTCGCACCCATATTTTGATCAATACCCATTAATATTTTAATTTCCTTAAGTTTAGACTTACGAATTCCATTAAAAATATTAATTATTTTAATAAAATACAATCCGAGTGGAATTTTACCAAACAACTTCTAGGTTCTTTAAAGCTCATGTACCTTAGCCTCTCCACCAATTTTCAAGGCTAGAGCACTTCCGATGCTACCAAAAACTAACACTCCCTCTTAGCAAGGAAAGTGCTCTAGCAACAATGTCCACCTGCATGTTGCTCTATTTTTGAAGCACCTTCTTTCTGCATTGTTGCTGCCACCAACATTGTGTTGTTGTTGTTGCTACTGTATTGTTGCCCACGACACTACCACTGTTGCATCTGTACTACAGCTCCCTCTCAAAAGTTGCATCTGCTATTTTGTTAGCACTACCACTATTAACACTACATCTGTACTACAACTCAGTCGTTGAGAGAAGCAACTGAAAAACATCCAAAATTAGTTGAACTTCATTGTGTTCAACATAATACAATGAATGTTGAAATCTGATTGTTGCTGATTCTAACTCTGAATCTTTAATAAAATACAATCCGAGTGGAATTTTACCAAACAACTTCTAGGTTCTTTAAAGCTCATGTACCTTAGCCTCTCCACCAATTTTCAAGGCTAGAGCACTTCCGATGCTACCAAAAACTAACACTCCCTCTTAGCAAGGAAAGTGCTCTAGCAACAATGTCCACCTGCATGTTGCTCTATTTTTGAAGCACCTTCTTTCTGCATTGTTGCTGCCACCAACATTGTGTTGTTGTTGTTGCTACTGTATTGTTGCCCACGACACTACCACTGTTGCATCTGTACTACAGCTCCCTCTCAAAAGTTGCATCTGCTATTTTGTTAGCACTACCACTATTAACACTACATCTGTACTACAACTCAGTCGTTGAGAGAAGCAACTGAAAAACATCCAAAATTAGTTGAACTTCATTGTGTTCAACATAATACAATGAATGTTGAAATCTGATTGTTGCTGATTCTAACTCTGAATCTTCTGCACCGGTGCTGACTCCTGCATTGTGCCAAATGTGTTATTGCCAAGCTTCCTCTGCATTGATCAGTCTCTGGTCACCAACTACTGCATTTGTCCTCAAACACTCCACTACATCATCTGACACTAAGTCCATCTCGCTACTGCTGAATCTTTGGCTCCTATAACAACGAACTGATCCAAGAGGTGCACACCTCAAGGATCCTGCCCACATCCAGTCCTCCCAACTACAGCTCAATATTGCCCCATCTCCCTCCTAGAGATGTGTGGGCACTCATGGCAAAGTCATCCTTGTCAATCTTTGTTGAAGCAACCTTTGGATCATGCATCTCATCTTTATCGTTTTGCTTCAAAGGACACTAACATGCAAAGTGGCCCATCACGCCACATCTAAAACATTTCACCTTCGAAATGTTTGTCTTCCGCTTTTGCTTTTGTTATCCCTTTGATGCTAGAGTTGTGTTCTCCTCCTTCGTCTTTGTGCCACTCCCACTGCTGCCATTGAGGTTGACCTTCACTAGGTCCCTCCTTAACTCCTCCTGTTGAAGAGCTGACAACATCTTCCCATGAAGGTAGTTTTTCTCTGCCCAATATGCTTTGGACAAAATCTTGCCATTCATCTGAGACTCCATTCAGGGCTATCCTCAACAATTCGGTTGGTTGAGGAGTGGATCCCACTGCAGCAAGTTGATCTCTAGTGTCTTGAAGACGTTGAAGATAGAGGTTCATCCCTTCTCCTTTCTACATCAAAAAACGTTGCAACTTCTACTTTGAATACATCTTCCGGTGTTCGTAAGAGCCTTCATACAGAGAAGACAAGGCCTCCCACATCCCTCGGGATGTATCCTTGCCTTGCAAGTGTGCGACCACATGATCTCGAACTCCATTGAGAATGAGCCTCTTTGCCTTCCCCTGCATGGCCTTGTACTTCTTCTTTTGATCGTTGTCAGCAGGAGCAACTACAACATTTTTGACGTAGGCCTCGAGATCAGATTCCTCCAAAACAGCTAAGACTCTGGTCTTCCATATGACATAGTTCAAGGCTCCTTCGAACTTGTCCTAATCTTTGAGCCTGTGCGATGCCATCTTACCGAACTGTTGAACTGACTCCTCTAGTCACTGCTCAGCTCCTAAGCAAGTGAGAAATTCAAACTTTCTGGTGGAAAAGTTCTTTGAGCTTCTGAAAATGTCGCTCCCGCTCCCGCTCCCAAGTAACCTTGGTCTTGAGGCCTCCTTGATCAAGAACCAAAGATCCTCAATCATATTTATCATAGACTCCATTCTCCCAAGACTAAGGCACTGATCTACCAAGAGGTGGTCACCTAAAATCATATATTTTTCACCTTTTCCTAGGTCTAGCCAAAATTGGTCACCTAGGGCATTATTTTCCCAGCAAACTATCCCTCCAAAAAGTTCTCTCTCCTAGCCTCTCATGTGCGAGTGTATCCTCAAGACCTCCTTCAAATTTGAGGCCATTCCGGCAATGGAGTTGTGAGAAAAGCCAAGCCCTAGCTCCGAGATAAGAACATCATTGGTTGCCACTCTTTCCTCCTACCCTAGCCTTGGTTCACTTGTTCTCGTGTGGTCCCGTTCCCTCAAATCCTCTCATCCCTCTCCTAGAAGTCATTGTACCTTTCTTAGAGAGCAAGCTAGCTCTATCCTTCAACCTCTTCTGGAAAGGAATTATTTGGGTCACAACACATCCATTCCTTGATTTATCTTTCATTGGTGACCCCATAACATATTGGGGCTCCTCCCATCAGTGAAAGTCTATAAATAGAAGGGAGCCTTAGTTGAGGTGACAATGAGCTAAGACTAGCATTTTCCCTTTAGGTCCACTGCTAGTTTGAGCGGTAACAGGCCTAACGTGAGAGGAATATGTGAGGTGACATTGGGCATACTCCTAATAGTGCTTACTGTATCACGATCATGGTTGAATCTTGCCAACACTGCCAATTTGAGCAGTAACAAGGGTAACAGTCGAACTAACTTAAATACATTTACAACATACCCTAGATATGATACAACTAATCATGCCCTAAATATGTCCTCCATCTACTTGGTTGATCTAGATCCTCAATGTTGTACCCTTGCACCTTACTTGGAACTGGCACACTTGAGTATATCACTCGTCACATGAGAAAATCTCTTTCTCAATGGATTGTGCCATTGTATGTTGCATCCTTCTCCTTTCTGTAGCCTTGCTTTTATAATTTTTTGTCGAAATAAATCCCTAACCCTAATCTTGAAAGTGATGTACAGATGACATTAAATTTCGCCTCACTTGAAATGAACGGTTGAGATTAAAGCATAATCACTTATGTAAATACTTTATTTTTCCTAAGTTTCTTTAGCTTAATAGCCAACATATTAATTATGTAATTTTCTTAAGTTAGACTAAGTTAGAGTAGAAACTTACTCAATACTTGAGCAAGTGCCTTGGGGAGTCTTTGGGTGACTTCTACATGCCTAGACACTTAAGCCTGTGTAGAAGTACCTGCCCAAGCTACAAACATCAACAATAATATTCTGTCTATCCACCTCGCTCCAGGCAGTAACAACATAGTTTCCATTTGCATTGTAAACAGCAACCTCACATCTTAAATCCCATCAAGCTTTACATTCTATTAAGAATAACAAGAAACATATTTACAACTTTTAAAATGAATGGTTCGTCAGCTAGCTCCGCCGCAAAAGATCAAACAATAGCACCGTCTAGATTCATGTTTTTAATAAAACTTAAAATGGTACCTTAGACAAATCACTTCACAACATAGGTCTTACAAAGTAAAGCGTATCTAAGCATTCAATAGGAAATCAACTTCAGCTAGCACAATAAATCTAATTTCTGTCACCAGTCAAGAAAGCCTTATTCACAATATCTGGAATGTTTAACCTATTCTTTCAGTATTTTCATACAACCAAGAAAAGGGAGAAACCTGTCCCTCCATTTTTTCCGTCTCTTCTGAGCAAGATTCTCCTATTGCCCCAACCTGATCAGTCTAGGAAAACATCAACAAAATAAGTTTCATCAAATGCTTACAAAGGAATTTTGCACAGGCTGTGACACACAATAAAAAAAAAAGTTCCCAGAAGCTTGCCACCTAATCTTACCTTTTCTGCTCCACCTTTTGTTTTCCTCTTCCTTGATTCAGCAAGAGATGATGTATGTTGCATGTTTGATTCCGCATTAACTATTTTATCCTCAACAGTCTGCTTTGTAGCCAGTTCAACACTCTTTACAGCATCCTTGCCTTGTGAATATCTTTCTTGTTCCAGTGAACTAGCCTGATTTCTTGTTGCAAAATCAACCTTTACAACATCCTCAGCACTGATTTGTTCCTTTTGAAGTAAGTCATTCCTATTATTCTCTTCCGGGAGCTGTTGTAAGGAATCTGCAATCACCAATAACATTAAATCCATTGATCCCATTAAATTATAGACAAGTAACAATTTTCAAAGATGATTCCACCTGTACTTTAGACTTTGGTCCATGCAAGTTGAGAGAATAAAATGAATGTTCATGGAAAAACTCTACAAACACTTGCAGCCTGCCTGTATCTTGGCATAGAAGCTAAAGTGAGATTTCCTGAATTGAAATAGAGATCAAACATAATCGTACAAACTTGGCCAAAAACAAGAAGTTCAATTTGATTGATGAATCATAGAAATCAATTTTCCACAGCAGCAAAAAGGAACTATAACAAAGTATATAGTAATATACATATGCGCATAAAATTTGAAAGTCATTTTGCAATAATGTCTTAAAAATAAGTCCTAGAAGCCTAGGAAATGCATCTTTCTGACAGTGTCTGCTTAGCACATGCACTAGATGTAAAAAGGACTGCATCTCTGCTAAAATATGCACTTAGGTTACATGGTCAAATGTACTGCTAGATTCCAGACTGCAACATCCAGATTTGGCATTCTCTTTTCATAAATTCATATTAACCAGGCTTTGTTCCTTCATTTTAACAACTAGTGTTGGAACTCTAACCCTTAAGAGATTATGGTGAATATGTTATTCTCATGGAGATGAATGTCAAAAATCACAAGAGAGTGAGAAGAGTCATGGAGACTCCAAGGGACCTCTTGGAAGATGAAACAGACGGTCATTAAATAATGTATTTATGCATGCCATATGTAGAAGAAATGCATCACATGCTTACCAAATCTCTTCTTCAATTTCATGTGTGTTCTAACAGCTAGAATATACAAGTTAATAGAAGGTACCATCATTTACATAACACCAAGAAAAATCCTTACCAGGGCCAATCAACGGTTGTGGCAGTGATCCATTCAATGAAAGGTTTGCCAATGTTGCTAAAGCATTAAGCCCAAAATTTCCAACTGCAAAAAAGTTAAAAACACCTGAGAGAACATATTCTGGACAGAAGTATTTCTCTATTTTAATTTCTTCTGTAACATAGAAAATCTCAAGGATAGATTACTTCAGAGGGCATTGAAGAATAAGGCTCAACCAATGCTAAAGTTTAAACTTCATATCAAAACAAAAAATTCCTAGTTTTACTTAAATGTAAGCATAACACGAAAATATTACAGCCTTGTGCAACTCACATTATATACAATCTGAAATTCCAAATACCTTTACCAGTACACCTTCAAGAATCATTTTCCTTACAGAGTCATTTAGAGCACCATGACACTGATCCAGAATTTGTTGCAGTATTAATATTCCAATAATATTTAGGTCATTGTATAATGCAAAATGTCAGTTTATAATATATATCAATGGCATCCAACCAATGTGACATTTAGATATCACAGTTGGGAATTAGCGGTTAAATCAATGTTGTCAGTGTTGAATCTGTAGCTATGGTCCGTCTTAATATTGATATACTTGTTCTTAAAAAGCATGTTCTTTATGCTCATGCGAAGATCAAATTTTGTATTTATCAAAAAGAATTTTTAAATATTTGTTTTTGGATCCACAAGTGTTCAAGTCAGCTCTCTCTCCTACAAGTCGGCTCAGCTAATGATTGGCACCCATTCGACCGATGCAATCACTATATATAGAAGTCACTCGTCCTCCTCTCAATGCACATCTCGTCTGAGAAAAAATCAATATATTTCTGGGCATACGAAGGAAGAGAAGGAGCAGATTGAAGCTGCAGGAGACTCGTGGAAGATTGAATTATCTCTGTGATCTATCTCTGTTCTAAGAAGGCCGAATTACCTGTAGTTCATATCTGATGAAGAGATCAGAAAGTCTGAAGTATATCCCTGTGCAAGAAGGCTGAAATATCTCTGTATAAGGTAGCCGAAATACCTCTGAGCAGAGGCCCAGATCCTGTGGATTATCTCTGTGATAAGAGGCCGAGATTCTGTGAGAAAAGGCTGAACTTTTGAAGTCTGTCTATGTCTAAAAGAAGGCATATCTTGTGGAAGAAGAAGCCTAAATATTCTGTTCTTGCCATCAGATTGAGAAGGGCTGACTTGAACACTTGGTGGATACTCTTACTGGTTAGCTTGTGTATAGCTTTGACTTTGGTGTTTCTTGTTGAATTGGTTCTCTAAGGAAAGATTTGCTGGGTTTTTACTCCATGTGGGTTTTCCTGGGGAAATCATTGTGTTGATATTGTGCATTGTGATCTCTGTTTTCTTGTTCTTGTATCGTTGATTTTCTGAAGTATAGTTACTTGATGATGTTATAAAACTGAAAAGAATTACATATATAATCTTCACAAGTAATTATCACTGTTCAGATTCCAGAAATCAGTATATTGCCCTAGATTTTTTAACAATCAGAACCAGCCAATCCAGGCATTTTCAGGCCCTAACAAGTCTGACCAGTGGCACAGAACCGGAAAAGGTCGGTTCAGTACCAAACCGGAAATTCTCACGGAACTGAACAGTTCTGTACAGATTCATCCAGTTCCATACTATACGATGACCCTCATCACACAATTTTTTTAACGCAGTGGCCTAATAATCAACCATTTCGCCCTTTCAATGCTATATAATTAATGGTAACATTAAATTCTTAAAGTAAAAGAATGAAAACAAAAAATTCAAGACCATCTTTCATTCTCATCCTTTTACTTCAATTTTTAACATTGCCATTGATTGTTTCAGAATGTTTGAGGGTGGTTCCAACCTCACTGAATTTCATACGCAGAAAGTAGAATTTTAGATTCAATTCAAAATCCAGCAGGCTTAACAGTTTTCGGGATTGAGGGAATTGCAATGTGTCCATTGGATTCTGTCATGCACGAGGGTTTGGAAGTTTGCAACTAGCACTTAATCAAGAGCACCAAGCCATCTATATACCTCGACGCGAGCGGCATTTATTTTTGAACTCCTTTGTCATGACCCTATTAAAAATGTCTACATCACTCGAGCAAAATCTTGATTCGACACATTAAGCATTAACTTATCTTAATGCTTAGAATGTGATATTGTGTTATGAAAAAAGTTCATAAACACAGCAATATACTCAGAAGATCTGAAATATATAAAAATCTATGATAGGACAATAATATATTTATATAAGAATGTACAAAAGATATGAGATGATTACAAATGAGGGCCTGCTTATATAGTTAGGCAGGTGCCCTTCATGAACAGTCATGTTTTAAGAGGCATGCCTCTTCTATAATAATCAATAATTAATCATTATTAGGATTGCTATTTATACTTATATAACATTGCCTTCTTCTTCAAAAAGCTTTGTCCTCAAAGCTTATTGCTAATAAGACATGTCATCTTGTTTCTTTGCCTTGTAATCTATTCGCATCTTTCGGAATTATTCAAGTCGTCATCTTCAATGATACAAGATGATAGGATCCTCTAAGTGATAAACAAAATTCTCGAACTGAGAAGGAATCTAACCATCCTAAATTAATCTTCTATGGAATCTTGCAGTTACAAGATACTTCGTGCGAAAGTTTATCACAAGGCTGAATTGCACTGAAATTAGTAGTCTTTGTAACATAAGTTCGTTGTTTTTGCTTTGAGTGATACAGATATGCAGAGTGATTGAGTTGTCTACTCTTGCGATTCGGACGTCGATAAGGAGTTCTTGTGGTTGGATTTTCCTTTATCATTCGTGTGACAACTTCTTGATTTTCTTCAAGTAATGATGTTGTTGAGTTGGTTACAAAGTCTTATTTCGATTTTTCCTTTTAACTGCAACATCAAAATTTGCTTTTACTTCATCTAGCTTGTCATCTTCTTGAGGTGTGACATTCACTAGATTGGTATTCGTTATATTTTCTACAACTTGAATTTCTACATTTGAAGATTTCGATGCTTCCTTATCGATAAGTTGTTGTACCTTGTTTTCTAAAAACTCCTTGTCCTTCTTAAGCTTCTTAATTTGCATCAGTAATTTTTTACTATGGTCCTTAAGCCAAGAAAATTCTTCTTTTTTGTCAACTATGATTTTGTCAACTCCCCTTTGCATATTTTGTATCGCTTTTTTAGTTTCTTGAGAAATTACTTTTGAGATATAGTGTATGTCGTTTGGTTTTACTGAATCTTCCAATGTAATGTCATGTAGTGTTATTTTCTGCTTCCTAAAGGAAAATGTTAAAAACTTCTTCTTTGTATTTAGGATGAAGCACCCTAGTGATTCCATCCAAGATGAACCCCTAATTATATCATTATTGTCACAAAATCAAGTTCTCGATAAGTTGTTGTACCTTGTTTTCCAAAGACTTCTTGTCCTTCTTAAGCTTCTTAATTTGCATCAGCAATTTTTTAATATGGTCCTTAAGCCGAGAAAATTCTTCATTTTTGTCAACGATGATTTTGTCAACTTCCCTTTGCATATTTCGTATCGTTTTTTTAGTTTCTTGAAAAATCACTTTTGAGATTTAGTGTATGTCTTTTGGTGTTATTGAATCTTCCAATGTAATGTCATGTAGTGTTATTTTCTGCTTCCTATAGGAAAATGTTAAAAACTTTTTCTTTGTATTTAGGATGAAGGACCCTAGTGATTCCATCCAAGGTGAACCCATAATTATATCATTATTGTCATAAAATCAGGTTTTAACAGTGAATTGCGAGATAAAAGTATAATCTCCAATACTTAGTTGTAGATTGTTTATGTCATGTCGTTTGTTACTCATCCAATCCATTGTTTCAATTATATTAGATTCAAGAATCACTAATTGGTTAGCACTTTCAGTACTAACATAATTATTATCTTGAGTAGGATCGATAGAGATTATAATATCCCTTCCTACAAGTGATCCTTTGATTTTAAATAGTGCACTAACACATTGACTAAAGGTTTTCAGAAATATTTTCTTATCGGTCCATTTTCTTCCTTTTTGGGATGAGCTTAGGGTTTTAAACAATGTTCCACGAAGCGGGGATGAAGCAGGGACGTTTTTTGGACGCAGCGACTCAGAAGCGTCATTTCTCACAAATCTATGAAGCGAATATATGGCATCCAAAATACCAAAATTAGTTGTAGAAGACATGAAAACATGCATATTTTTACATAGGATCGATAGAGATTATAATATCCCTTCCTACAAGTGATCCTTTGATTTTAAATAGTGCACTAACACATTGACTAAAGGTTTTCAGAAATATTTTCTTATCGGTCCATTTTCTTCCTTTTTGGGATGAGCTTAGGGTTTTAAACAATGTTCCACGAAGCGGGGATGAAGCAGGGACATTTTTTGGACGCAGCGACTCAGAAGCGTCATTTCCCACAAATCTATGAAGCGAATATATGGCATCCAAAATACCAAAATTAGTTGTAGAAGACATGAAAACATGCATATTTTTACATAAATCAAGATAGATATGGCATCCATTGTACATCAATGATTAATTATTCCAGCATCAACCATCTACAATCTAGATTCCTCTTCTCTTGTCTAGACTTTGCCTCTACTTCAATTCTATAGGAATTTTAGTCAACATTGCCTAATTTTGATCAAATAGTTTAATCCAAGCCTTATAATATGGTAGAGAAAGCTTAACATGCCCGATCAATAATTTTGACTTGAGTGAAGGGTACATAATCGCTAAGGCCATGACAAAGGAGTTCAACAATCAATAATACCAACATTGGGGTACATATAATGCTTGTTGTTCTTGATTAAATGCCAATCACCTACCCTCATACATGATATAATCCAATGAAACACCACAATCTCATTGATCCTGAAAACTGTTACGTCTGTTGAATTTTTAATGGATATGAAATTCTATTTTCTCCATATGAAGTCTGATGAGGTTGAAACCACTCTCAAACATCCTGAGTCATTTCATGGTAATGTTAAAAATTTAAGTAAAACGATGGAAATGAAAGATAAAGGAGAATGTCAATTTTACTTTAAGAATTTAACATTAACATTAGGGAGCATCTAGGAAGCGTCTAGGGAGAATCAAGGGGCACCTAGGAGTAATCGAAAAACGTAGTTCCTCAGAGAACAATTCAAAATTTCCAAAACATAAAAAGCCCCATGGAACTGTCCACCTTCTCTTGGATCCGTGGTGGATACACGCCCGAACCTCCACAGATCCGCACCTGATCCTTTCCGGATCTACAAATCGAGCAGTAGGAACTACAAATTGGGCAGTAGGAGCCACGGATCGGCACCCCACGAATCCAATTTTACAGGAACCACCAATAAAAAGAGGAACAGAGGATTCGATTTACCGGTCCGCAGTTCCGTCGAAGGATTGGTGGTAGATCCGTACAAGATGCAGATCTGCCTTTGCATCCTTGGAGGGGGCAGTTCCTGCAACACTGGTTTTAAAAATAATCCTTTTAACTTTTTATTAATCCTTCAATCCCTTTAATTATAACTCCTTTTAGTTATATAATAATGAAATATATTTCAATCTATTTCTTATAACCTTTTCCTTTCTTAAATCACATTTTCAATAATTTTTTCCCTTTTTTTCAAAGCACAAAATAGTATAACTTATAAATAAAAATTTGGTCAAACCTTCACTTTAATATTGGTTAAGATAAAAAAAAAATCTTTAATGCCTCCCTCCAATTAATAGTGTGTATCCCTTTATTTCCGCGTGCTTGTATTTCGGTTATCCTATCTGGATCGTGTGACGATTAACCAATATGACTAAGTTATACACTGTTATTTCTTTTGATTTGGAAATATTTTTAAAAATGAGACGACGACTAGGACACTCCAATCAAATGTGGACTAGTAAAAGCTCGAGCAACTTTGAATAACCCTTTTTTAATCCTTTTTATCCTTTTTAAATTAAAACTAAAAAAGCTCTCTATTACAATCTTTTTCTTTTTCCTTTTGATTATGTCCCTTATTCCTTTTTTAATATTTTAACTTTTAATTAATATCTTTTTCCTTCGAAAAATCAACTTTTTATGGTTTCACGTCAACCTCTTAATTATTAAATGACAAATGGCCTTAAATGAATTTGATT
This sequence comes from Pinus taeda, assembly GCA_000404065.3. Lineage (NCBI taxonomy): Eukaryota > Viridiplantae > Streptophyta > Pinopsida > Pinales > Pinaceae > Pinus > Pinus taeda. The sequence goes on along the minus strand of APFE031069410.1, from coordinate 438,914 downwards.
TAATTATTAAACGACAAATGGTATAATTATCGAAGGTCGCACTGTTTTGAATTTTGCTTGCTACCTCCTCGAATTTGATATCTACGGGACTGAAACCAAGGGATTTTTAGGGCGTGGTAATCTACAGGTTTACTCTGTATTCATTTGCTCTAGTAGTGATGGTATGATATGAGACACTGGCTCGCAACGACATGAAGAAAATGGTGGTAGAACAATCAACCGCGATGAGTGTCAGACGTAGTGTAGAGTAGAATATTTGTGCAACTGAAAGTGCGACATGTTACGCTAGCTATGTTGTCTGAGGCTAAGACATTGACCACTGGAACGGGGTCATACGAATGCACTGTTGGTGTCTATGGCAGACCGTTGGCGGAAGCTGCTATCGCTAAAGCAGTGGTAGTTGCAGTCGTTGAGGTGACCACTGCTGCTATTTTGTTTTTTGTTTATTTTTTTATTTTTTGTTTTTTATTTGTTTTATCCTTTTTTTGTGTTTTTTTGGGTATATATGTTTATAGTTTTTTATAAATAATCTATTTTTTATACTCTACTTTTTTTCTTTTCCTTTTTTGATATTATATATTTTTATTTTTCAACTTATAATTTTATTTGTTGCTCTCTTTTTGTTTTCTTTTTTCTATAATTTTTTTTGCTTTTATATATATAGAGAGAGATTTTCTTTCTTTCTTCATTTTTCTTTTTTATATAACATATTTTGACGAGTTTTTTTGTTTGTTTTTCTTTTTGAATGGCCAAATCACTGACAGCAGAGTGGATAACCTCCAAATACTTGTGTCACTAAAATCCTGATTTCAAACGGCAGCAAACTAAGGATTGATGGCCAAAGGTCGGATGAGATTGCCTCTATGCAGTGATTCAGCAGCTAGAAGATGGAACAGCTCTCATACCAAATGTTATGAACAAAGTTCATAAACGCAACAAAATACTCAAAAGATGTGAAATATATAAATATCCATGATAGGACAATAATATATTTATATAAGAATGTACAGATGATATGATATTAATACAAATAAGGGTCGGCCTTATGTACTTGAGTTGCTACAGGTCTAGGGACTAATGTTTCAGATCTGAAACAGTGGCTTCCTGGTTCAGCACCTCAATCCCCTCTTAACTGGTGGCTGGTACTAAAGATTACTAGATATTTCAAGGGTTCGGTCCCTTCCTCCTTCATAGACAGAGATGGATAATGAGCGGTAGCTTGGTCCACTTCTGCTACAATAATATGGCTGAATAAGCTGTTAATTCTGAGGCCGGTTTCAGCTCTGTTTCTCACAGGAAAAACACCCCTGTTCAACTCTGATTACACACCCAAATGGCAAAAAGACAGCATGAACCTCTCACTTTACACACGGCAAATAGAAAATTTTAAATTTACTAATTTAAATTTTAAATAACTTTTTAGAGTTTGAACAGAAGCATCTTTTATTTTCCTTGAAGTCATGAATTCCAATTGTTTGAATCTTAATCTTACAAATTCTTTTGAATTTTCAGATGGATAGCTCTTCTTCTCCATCTCCTCAATTTGAAATGAGGTCACCTCTAAATACAATGCCCGATCCAACTGAAGACTCAGCGTACAGTGCCATCAATGTGAAGAAAGCAATGCTGCAATATGTCGAGAAAATCACCAAAAACAAGAAGAAAAATAGTGGTGGTTCACAGCAGTGGTTATGCAAACTTTGCGACCATGTATTTAATGGAAGCTACACTAGAGTTTACCATCATTTATTGGCTATTACAGGGTATGGAGTTAAAATTTGCACTTGCTCATTGGAGAAAAGAGTTGAAATGACAAGGTTTCACATGATTGCCACAGGTGGGACTATTATGGAAGAGATAGAGGAGGACAGGTCTTCCACTTTTAAAAAACCAGCAGTTCACGGTTCAAAGGAGTTCTCTCAAGGAGCAGTCAATGACAATGATGAACTTGATTCAATTCAGGGTCCTTGTAACACTATGAGAAGTAGGAAAGTTGTTGTCATAGAGATGTTCAATACACAACGCAAGGATGAGGCAGATGATGCAGTGGCTGAATTTTTCTTTGCTAACGGAATTTCATTCAATGCCACCCGTTCTCCTCTCTACAAAGAGATGATGAAGAAAGTCATTGCTGTTGGCCCATCATTTCAACCCCCTGGTTATAATAAAATGAGGACAACTTTGCTAGATAGAGGGGTCTCAAAGATGCAAGGGTTGATGGACGGCCTTAGGAAATCATGGGCTTTTTATGGATGTTCAGTTGTCATAGATGGTTGGACAAATATTCAATAAACGCCTTTGTTGAACATCATTGTCACCTCTCCAAGTGGGCCCTATTTCTTAAGGGTAATCGATTGTATTGGAAAGTTGAAGGATGCAACTTTCCAATTTGAGGTATTGAAGAATGCAATTGAAGAGATTGGTCCTACAAATGTAGTTCAAGTTATCACAGATGTTGCACCAGTTTGTAGGTCTGCGTGGTTAATGATTCAAAACAGGTATAAGGCTATAAGCATCTATTTTGGACTCCTTGTTGTGTGCATGTTTTGAATAATGCACTCAAAGACATTGGAAAAATTTCTTGGATCACTCGCATTATTGTGGATGCAAGAGAGGCACAAATGTTTATTTGCAACCACCATGCCTCTCTAGCTATTTACAGGATTTATGCAAAAAAACAATTTTTGAAACCAACAAATACAAGGTATGCCACCTATTTTTTCTTCTTGATCGTATGCTAGAGGTGCAACAAGCCTTAAAGGCCACTGTTATCAGTTTAGAGTGGTCTACATGAGGGGAAACCAAAATAGATCAGGGAAAGAAGATAAGGCAAATGCTTTTGAATGAAGAATGGTGGTTTGATGTGAAATACATTGCCTCTTTCACATATCCAATAGTGGAGCTCATAAGGTATGCAGATTCAGATTCCCCTAACCTTGGAGAAATATATGAGTCCATCGACAGTATGATTGGACGTGTCAAGTCCATTGTACGTCAGAGGGACCCCTCTTTGGAATCTTTTAATGAAATCCAAAAGTTGATAGAGAAGAGATGGAACATGATGAACACACCTCTTCATATGGCTGCTTATGCACTTAATCCAAACTGGTATGTGGAAAGGGAAGGCAGAGTTGCAACAATAGATGATCCTGCAGTGAAACTAGGATTTATTGATGCCATACAAAAAATGTATGCAAAGGAGCAAGCAACCATAATTCGAGAACAATTTCTTGACTTTGCAATGCTCAATAGCCCCAATTTCACTATTTCTGCAAAGAAATATTTGATGGGTATGGCACAGAGAAGTCCTAGTGGATGGTGGAGGATGTATGGGGACCAAACTCCAAAAATATGCACACTAGCTATGTGTTTACTATCTCAGGTTGCTAGTTCCTCAGCTACAGAAAGGAACTAGTCCACATGTAGTTTTATCCACTCTATTAAGAGGAATAGGCTTACCTCTAAGAGAGCAGAAAAACCAGTTTATGTGCATATCAGTCTTCGTCTTCTTACAACGAAAACACCAGAGTATTTACAAGGACCAGCAGCACGATGGGGATGTGGATCCTAAGGATCCTTCCCAGATTGATGATGAGGTGGATGATCCATCTCTCCAAGGAGAATTGGTAAATGTACCACTAGATGGCATTGATTTGTAGTTGCAGGGCATTGATGATGATGACAGAGAAGGAAGTGAGCCTCAAGCATTTTTGGACAGCATTAATCCAGAGGATCTAAATTTATGAGTAGCTTTAGCCTTCATGATAGTATGGCCATTGAGTCAGGGACTTCATTGCCATTTTGTGTTCTTAACTTAATATGATGCATTTTCCATTTGGCACTCAAAATATGTATTATGTTGAATTTGGATTCTGGAACTATCTTATACATTGTTGTTTGGACCCCTTACAGTGTTATCTTTTTGGTTTTATATTTATATTTTTAATTTTATAATTACTAAGATGAATAGATTTCTTAACTAGTTAGTGTTTATTAAATATTTCAATATGTTCTACTTATCAAGTTACTATTCATGTTTATGGCATATGCATATTATCGTTATGTTTCAGTTTTTTTTTAATATTTTAAATATATAAAATTGCCATCCCCAACCTACCGTCCCCTTAAAATTTGGGGGCGAACTCTAGCCGTCCCAAAACCTCATCCCCCCATCCCCAAACCCGATGCAACATAGCTAATCACTAATTAATCATTATTAGGGTTGCTGGTTATAGTTACATTAGTTATATACATTATATTCATAACATATTGATGTTGAGGATCTCAATATAGGCAATGATTTTGATCATATATAAATATTTGTTGTAGCATGATTTTTTTGGACTCTAGAGGCTATCTAGAGCCTCTATGTTGATGTATTTTTGGTTCAGAGATGGATTGCACAAGGTGCTATTGAAGTTATATGCACCCTTGCCATATATATGAGAAACCATGCTTATTATTGTATAGTGGTTTGAATTCACATGGATGCACAAGTATATATATATATATATATAATATATATATATATAATATATATATAATATATATACATAAAATAATTTGTATATTTACGTACTTTGGTTAACCAGCTTTATGGTCTGGTTTTCCTGGATAACACAATTTTATGGTCAACCGGTTCGATGATGGGTCAGGTTCTGATAACATTGTGTTAAATGACCCTAACCACTCATGTTATAAATTGTAATAAGGCATTATGTAGTTGTCAGAGGAAAATATATATACTACAGAATCATTAATGAAATCAATATTTTATGTTCTCTGCACCTCTTGATCTCTCAGAGTTTTGTGTGCCACCATAAAATTCAACAGTGTTAATCCTTCAAAGGAGTACCCGGCCCATAACAAATGATTGTAACCAAGGTAGTAAATCCTACAATGTTATTCGGCAGCCAAACAAAACTTTGCCTACATGCTATATCTTGTTTCAGCAGCGAGCATATCATATATCGCTCTTACATGCATTGAACAAATGCAAGTATTCTATCTTCCCTGCTTAAAAAAAGTGGAAACAAATTTAAAATAATTTCTACAGTGTTTGATTTCTGAAAAAACTCATGCGTGACTGATTCACTGTTCTTAATGTCATCAGTCCCTAGTCGCTGTGATTGAGCTTATCATAAACACCAGAATTGCCACATTAATGGTACCAGTATAATCAAATTACATGAAACTTTGAAATTCACATAAAAAGGCAACCAAGTCGACTTAAGGGAAAAGCAGTTTCTGTACCTCCAGAAGACAGCTGCCTGCTTTTTTTCCTTGGCTTGTGAGATTGTGATTGCTTTCCCAAATTATCAATTGAATCTACATATATGAATTTTTCATTCTCTTTAACACCAATAATCCCTAAAGTTCTTGTACGCTCTTCACTAGCATGATCCAAGCAAGATTGCTCTGGGCCCTGTGACTCTGAAAACATCATATGAGGTTTCATCTTACTCTTAACATTAGATGCACTCTTCCTGCCAAAATTCCCCCCTAATGCAGGTCTCCTTGATTTTGTAATAACCTTTTCCCCCCATTCGCTGTGTTCCTGACAACCTTCTAAACCAGATTCTAACCGTGCAGATTCAGAATCTTTGGGTCCAGATTCCTCTGATTCCATGCCAGCAGATGAGTTCTGAGTACCAAAAATTAAACACAAGTTAGTTCTGATATCCACAGTAAGTATCTGTCAAAGAATAGTAAGGTTTTATTATTTCATAGACAACATTGTAAATCAGCAGACAAAATCAAAGAAGAGCCCATCCGTAAACTATCTAAATAAGCACCTAACTAGACTGTTCACCTTTAAATCACCATTTTGGAAAGATGAATACTTCATGTCATGGGATCTTCGAGATGGTATTCTTAATGCCTGTGGAGAGGTTGCTTGGAATGAAGCTTCTGCTAATGTCATTGCTGCTGTTTTAGCAACTTCACTATCATTAATATCCCCATTTGAGGCCAAGCCTAGTTCTCCTTTACAAAACGGCAGTGTCTCAGACTTCTTTTCTCCAATGTATGAAGAATGAAACAGAGATGTCCTCTTCCCAACAGTACAGGACCGTCTACCTGAAAAATAGAAGTCAGGACATCCATATAAAACCCAAATGTGAAATAACTGAAGCTTTCTCCCTTATAACATCATGTCTGAAACTTGTTGCATGTCTGTCTCATAACATCATGACAAAACAGGGAAATACTAACGAAGTGTTGGCTAATTAAATTTTCCCACAGCTGTAGAGGAACAATGTCATTTTGAGCAATAAGAACCATAACACAATACACAAAGCACTATTCAAAAATGGGGACCCATAATCAATCTTGACATTTATGAACATCATCTGGCTTATTAATTCTCAACATCTATTACTAGCCATGTTTTAACTAAATCAAGTGTCTGGTTTTATGAATATGCCTTCAACAAATATAGGTTTGGAGTAATTTCCATATATACAAAAAGTCTTACTAAGAAACATAGCTTCTTACAAAATGTATTTAAGAATGAGCCACAGATTCACTTAACATTCATGAGATTAATATTTTCACTAACTTTTATATGATGTATCCTACTAGAGAGACAAAGCCAGAAAGTAAAGAATTACATGGCAGATACAGTGGTGAAGATAAGTATACTCCATAAAATGGAACACCTAGCTCCCCAAAAGTTCCACCAGACAGTTTGTAACGACAGAATAACTAACTTATCAATGAACTATTATATTTAACCTGAACAGCAAGATCTCAGGAAATAAATGTTACAAACCAGCCTTAGGCACCATAAAGTAAAATTCATACTTTGCGACTTAAACTTGGCACGGACATGGCTGGCCTAGGACTCCGCAAGACTTGATGACTAGGGAAAGACTTGCCAAATGCAAAAAATCTCAAAATATAGTAATGGCAAGTCTGGGCACGGGTGAGTCTTTGCTGACTATGAGGCAAGTTTTGGCAAGTCTGGCAGGTAAGGATAAGACTTGGCAAGTTCATGGTCAAGTACAAGGCAAGCACTCGGCCCAACTAAGACGTGAGAACCCTTGCAACTGTTGGCCAAGTGAAACTTCACTGATATTATATCCCACCAGATATAATAGCTAGAAAATAAAGTATTACATTGCAGATATAATGGCCCCAAAATTCCACCATCCACTTAGTAACAACAGTATTTCTGATTTATCAATGAACTATTATATCTAACCTGAATGATAAAATCTGTGGAAGTAAACGTTAAATAGTAGCTTTTGGCAACCATAAGCTGAGTCAACTAGTATGGTCACCCTTAACCTGGATCTGTCACCTTTAAGTCTTAGACTTTGAATATCTATTAAGTGACCTACATAGAGAAGCCTCCCTTGTGGTGTGTTGCCTCAAAATCTAGCAGGCCTTGGAAAGGGGTACCCTATGTTACCTGTTAAGTGTACCTAGCAGGAATGAAGACCCCATGGCCCAATGCACAGGGCACCTATCAAATTCTCAGAGTTCAGAAGTCCAGCACAGCAGTTTTGCCCTTTCTCTCTCTATCATCTCTCTCTTCTCTCTATGCAAATTCCATGCCCCTGCAGGGAAATTGTATTAAATGGCACTAGCATAATGAATTTTTGTAAGAGGCTTAGACCCTTGGATCTGGTTACTCTGGAAATTAATCCCTAGTGTTTTTTTCACTTGATTAATTATTTTGCTTGTCAGTGATAAATAACTAATCTAGTTTTTCACTCAACCTCCAAAGTTGGAGTGCATCTTAATAATTGGCTCTTGAGTGGTTTTTTAAGTCTAGGGTCAATGTATATTACCATGCTAAGCATTTCCGACAGTCTCATAGAATTGCATTAGGTATTTCTAAAAAAAAAAAATCTCGGACAACAGAAATTTTTAATTAAATTGTATGTAATTAGTTAAAAAATGGTACTAGGAAATGTCGTATGGCATGTGATTACTCAAAATTCATACTCATAATAGCAAACATTATCCTAGTACCCACTTTGGAGTGCAAAAAATAGATATTTCCCCATGAAAATTCACTTTTTACTCTTAAAAGTGAGAAAAAGACAAGAAAATTCAAAATTAAATAACTGGGGACAGTCCAGAAACATATTTCAAGTTGACTAAAATTCATCATCATTTCAGTGAACTGGCAAGGCATCAAAGGCAGAATTAATTGATGATTTGGGGGCCACCTAAGTGGAGCGAATTTTCTGCCACTAGGAGGCTGAGTCATCTCCCTATTTGAGGGACGAGTTGCACAATGGAGGGTTCAAGGTCACTTAATTATCATTAATCCAGGTTGGCTGCCCCTGGTGGTTGAGTTTGTTGTCACACTAAAGACCAAGCTAACAAGAGTTGGGTGGACATGTGGCAGGCCACTCCTACTCCAACCCACACAATAATGGGATAAATGATGAAAATGCCTACCTCTGCTCCAACATTGAGGACTTTCAAGGCATTGCTAGCCCTCCCATGTCTCCATGTGTGAAACCATCCTCTTCTCGGCCCTGAATCAACTTCCTTCCCTTTGTATCAATCCTAAGCCGACTAGGGGCATGCTACTCAAGGTACATCATCCCATAATAGTCAGCATGAAGCACTAAGTGTTGGAATGTTGTTAGTGTCAGAGGTGCCCAAGGATGCAATTGATGCTCTAGAACTGCTTGGAATCCCATGGTTCTCAATGCCTCACTTGTTGGTGTCAATATATCTTGTTACCACACAATCTAACAAGGCCCTAAGGAAGGGAAAACCGAAAGGACAATTACTAGACTAAGTGACAATAATGGGACAAATGGTCAAAATGCCTACCTCCGCTCCAACATTGAGGGCTTTCAAAGCATTGCTAGCCCTGCCATGTCTCCATGTGTGAGACCATCCTCTTTTGGGCCCTGAATCAACTTCCTTCCCTTTGTATCAATCCTAAGCCGACTAGGGGCATGCTACACCAGGTACATCATCCCATAAAAGTCAGCATGAAGCGCTAAGTGCTAGAATGTTGTTGGTGTTAGAGGTGCCCAAGGAAGCAACTGATGCTCTAGAACTGCTTTGAATCCCATGGTTCTCAATGCCTCACTTGTTGGTGTCAATATATCTTGTTACCACAAAATCTAACAGGGCCCTAAGGAAGGGAAAACCTAAAGGACAATTACTAGACTAAGTGACAATAATGGGACAATGATCGATTGTCACTTTAGTCAAGTTCCCCTGCCCTTTATGAATTTTCACCAATGGGAAGAATCCCAGTGGGAAGAGAATCACTTAGAATGGATAGATCAATGATTTATGTACGAAGTGATTTCATCAAGCCCATTCAAGGAGAGACACAACAATGCTCAATGCTTCAAGGAAGCCAACACGCTCCCCAAGAAAATCTCTAAGGTGAAGAGATCAAGCCTTAAGGTTTTAAATATGATGATGATGATAATAGGTATTCCTAAGATCAAGACTCTAGGAGATGAGGCAGGACCTCTGAAGAAGCTCTATGTGATGATTTAAGCTTCCAAAAAGTTCTTTGCTCTCTTTGAGAGACCTTAGAAAGACTTGTGCTAGACCTCAGGTTTTATGAATAATCATAGGAAGAAAAGCTTTCAAGGTACTCACTAGGTCAAGGCAAGGGAGGAGAAAGGGTTTCTTCAAATTTATTCCAATGAATAATAAGCTCATAAAACCCTCAAAGAAGTCCCCAAGGTGAGAGAGAAAGACATAGTTTTCCCTCAGAGTAGCACCTAGGGCAAGAGATTTTATGGATGAAACTCAGGCGGATGCCCACCAAACTTGGAGTATAGGTAGCCTAGACCCTGAACTTGATGCTTGGACCCTCGGATTCCCGAAAAATCACCTCTATAACATTTCGCTGCAAGCCCTAAATTTTTTCCCTACCTTTACGGTTCCAAAATTTAAGAGGAAATATGGAGAACACATTAACACCCCCCATCCCCACCCTCATATATGAGGGTGGGGGTGAGGGGTGTTAATGTGTTATATGAGGGTGGGGGTGAGGGCACATTAACACCCCCCACCTTTCAGGGAACAGGGGGAAATAGAGTACGCATGATTTGAGTAACAGAATCCCTTGAACATAAACCTGAACAACTTGAGCTCATCAGGGACCATTTAGTTGATTGCTTGAGATGGGTAATAGCCAAGGGCCAAAGATAAGTTGATGACCAAACCTCTTGGACCAGTAACTAGCCCCTTGGGCTATGGACTCCTAGCTGCGTTAAATTGGCCAAATTTGTCCTTAAGGAGGTCAAAAGTTGATGCCCTGGCTACAAACCTTCAACAATTACCTACTATTGGAATATAGAGTTTCACGAGGAAAAATAATATTTCATCACTATGAACATCTTGCATGTTATATCATGAGTAACATATCCAAGAGCCGACCAACTAGCTTCCAAAAAAAATTCTTCAACAAAATTAGGGCAAAATTAGATGCAACAATTACATACATTAGACATTTTCATGAGAACGATTTCATCAATAAAAGAACTTACAAGAGAATCATGCAATATATCCATCCATATTCAAGAAGTAGCTCCTAGACAAGATCAAAAGTCAGCTCCAATATCATAGTGCATACAAGATACTCCAATAGCTTCCAAAGAAAAAGTGTGGGTTCTTTTACAAGAGAAGAATCCAAGTGATCATGATAATCTCAGACAAATGAAAGTGAGTTATATTTATATGAGTCTCACCAAGTCAAAATATTAGCCTAGGGGCCCCTACCATTATAAAAATGTGCAAAATACAAGCCTTGGTCACAAGTTGACCAAGTAGCTTTTTCAAATTACAAGTTAGTCATCCAAATGCTAGCTGAGTTGATGCATCATGCTGATTTAGGGTCGTTGGAGGGCCACATTGAGTCCTCTAAGTGCCAACATGAGAGAGAGGGCACCATATATCACCAGTTAGAGGATATCCCCTAATTCTCCATGCAACTCATCAAGTAGGGGGGCCAGTGGGTTTGGGGCATAAACGTTAGTCTCATGGGACCAAGATGATATAAAAGCCTGTAATGCTCCAATGCTGAGTGCTCTAATGATGGTGCTTGCCCTCCCATGTCTCAAGGGGTGACACAAACCTCCTCTAGGCCTTGGATCAGTTGCCATATTATGCTAAGTCAGTTATGGCACACTAGTCCAAGTGCATCATCTCGCGAATAATATGGGGCAATGAGTAGACTACTGAGGGTGTTGAAGGTGCCCATGGCATGTAATGATGCTCTAACACATGATGGAGTCTCGTGGCTCTGAACACTTCCCCTAGGAGTGTCAATATGAACCACTGGTGGGCTTGGGCCCCATTTAAGTTGCCCAACCCATGATGAAAACACCTGCCAATTACATATGAGATCCAATGCACTTCCTCACCATCAAATATAATAATTCATTAGTGAATCTAAGTGAACCAAGCTTGTTAATCAAGGGCACATTGAGACTTCATAGTGGGCTTCCCTTCAAAATTTGGGGCTTTAAACTCATACTATTGTTACCTCGCTAGGTAGGAGTGGCTAATAAACAACCCTATTAGGTGTTCCTAGCCCCTAAGGGGAAAAATAGGTCTAAGGTACGTCCTTTAATTGATAGGGGTCATGTGAATAATAATGAGATGGATTAAAACACGGGGGTCTCAAATCCAAATGCCATGGGTTCAAAGATGGTAATGATGAGGGATGTCCACATATTTGGGTGTATAGATGTAGGAGGGAGCAATTGGGGATATATGAGTTACCTCAACCTTTTTTTTTCCACCCTCCTTCATTATCCTTTTCTCTTTTCTTGAATTCTCTTTGTATTACTACTCAAGGCTCCAAGACATGAGAGCATGTTGTGTATGATATAAGCAGTTATTACCCCCTTAAGGTGGGGCAGTTCATTGCCCACCAAGGGTTCGGATGTGCATTTAATGATGTGGGGGCACTCATGGGCCCTAGGAACAAGGGCGATGGCCATAGTGATAAGGGGTAGAGCTCATGTTTTGATTTTGCACACGTGCTATTTTAATGTCCCTGCCATCTTTTGAATTTTATAATATTATTTTCTTTTGTTTCATGCTCTTGGTCATGATATGCTTTTAACATTCTTTTAGCTGCATCAACCTCCGGGTCAACATTTCTAGGTCAAACCCAAACATGTGGACAAGGGCAGAGGTTGTACCAGTGCCTTCTGAACCCAATGACCATGAGAAACCAAAGAAGGAAAATGATGAAAGAGTGCTTGTAATGTGCGGAGGGGAGTGAAAAAATATGGAAAAGAAAACAGCACATCTTACCCACCACCTGTGGCTAGTATATATAGGAGAATTTTTTTCCCAGATGGTCCTCAATCAACAACTAGCAGGCCCTTGCAGCGACCAAATAGGTCGATGTGCCATTATCTTCACCACCTGAGCCAGCCATATGGTCCATCGCACACTGGTTATGATTGTATGCTTGAAGGTGGGCCTCACGACCCCGAAGGTATGCCATCTTTTCATTGATGTAGTTGAGTAATTTTCCTTACTTGTCATAGTTACTTTTCGGCATGCATTGGTGGGGGAATTCAGCGAAAAGAGTGCGACAGGTCTGCACTCTTGTCTCCATTGCATGATTCCATGGTTAGCCTTGTATCCTAGTCCTGTGGGATCTCCTTTACTGGCCACTAGCTTTAGCGTTGGCACTACTTTGCAAATCCCAACTTCGATTGCATGGTCCTGACACCACATACACCACCCTCTTCCACTCATTTTAGCCCCATTCATCTCTTTTCCCTTCTGTGTCCACATAGGGTTAGACTCCCCCTGCCCTTGTCCACACCTTAGGTCGGGCCAGGAACGATGCCCGAAGGTTTATGCGTGTAAAAAGAAAAGAAAAATCATAATTTGACCACTCTCAAAAGGAAATGTACCATAAAATGCGAAAGATAGTCGAGCATACAAATCCAGCACGTGGGAAAAATCCAAACATGAGCTCTACCCCTTATTCATGGCCATTACCCTGATTCCTATGGGCCCTAGATGAGCCCCCTCCATCATTAAGGAACCCATGATTGTCCCAACCCCTGGTGGACATTGAACCACCCCACCTTAAGGGGGTATCCACTACCATATACTACACATCATGCTCTCATCCCCTAGAGCCCCGAGCAGTTATGAAGAAAAATCAATCAGAGGCAAAAGGCATATGAAAAAGGGTGGAAAAAAAAGGTCGGGGTAACTCATGTACCACGATTTGCTACCTCCTACACTCACATACCCAGGTATGGGCTTCCCTTACTATAGCTACCCTCGTACCATGACATGTGGTATGGCTGAATCCCCTGATACCCACTTTGTTCCATTACTATATCATTTTCCACCTACAACATGATGGTTGTACCATGGACATGTCACCCCATGGATGTACCAGGGATGTACTAGTTGTAGAGGGGGATCTTATGTCATCATCCTAACCCTTACAGATGGTCTACAAGCATTTCCAATCCACTTGCAGACCCATGAGGATGTCCCTGTGCCCCCACACCCACTTGGGAGCACAACAGGTTCTTGCTTGGAAAACAAGGGGCCAACCCTTGTCCACTATGTTTGTAGTCCATTTTTACATCATGGCAACCCTAGGACATAATTAGGCCTCCTCAAAGGAACTCATTGTATTGATCATCCTGTCCTCTTGAGAGGCTTATTCTTGTTTTATTGACCTATTTTGGTGGGCTTGTCACCAAAAGTATTGTTATTATGCACATTATTTTATTTTAGGGGTATTATTAGTCCAAATTAGGCCATTTGAATCCCTTAGACGATTGAATAAATAGAAGTGAGATAATTCATTTTCATCATCATCACTTGGATTGGATTAGTATCTCTTATGAGATTTTCGCACTTTTTGTTGGGATGAATTTTTGGAGTTTTTCTTGATGCACTATGATGTTTGGATTTCGTTATTGTCTTTGGAGCTTCTCGAATGCTATGTTGATAAATGGATATACTCTCTCTCTCTCATGTAAGTCAAAATTTTAATGCTATTCTTGTTATCTTACTAGTTAACTACATGTATGTTGTTATCTTTATTCTTGTATGGGCTAAATGTAATGTGAAATTCTTTTGGGACCTTGAATAAGAAATTAAATACATGCGTTGACCTTTGAGGGACTGGGCCAATGTTACTAGAAGCACCTCTTAGGTTAAAGACCTCGAAACTTTTTTTCTTTCGCAAATTTGAAGTATAAATCTTTATTGATCTAGTTGTTGACCTTGGAGAGGCTAGAAAAGATCAATTAGAGCTTCTTAGCTCATGAAATTCCATGATATATGTATATCTTGACTCCATTAAGCCCAAGCAATAAGGCACCGATCCACGTATCTCTTTCGTGTTCAAAATAACGTTTATTTCCTTCATTTCTTCCAATTCTAGGCCTAAGCCAGAAAAAAATCTTAAGGCATCACACGAAATCATTTGTAGGGATCCAAAATTTTTGAAAATTGATCCACTATTGCATTGTAGTCTGCTTAAGAGGTCCTATATGTTGGCATTATCTTTCAAGTGTTGTCCTTGATGGCAACTCACTCAGAGGTTGGTACAGATGCTCAGAGGTTGGTACAGGTGATGGCAACTTAATCAGAGGACATATCTCAGTACAACAGGACAAGAAAGAGATATACGCAGGTTCATCAAGGAGAATCAGCGTATACACGCAGGTTGGATTCAGTAAAAGCGCGTACATGTGAAAAGTACCTTTGGTCCGTGGCAGTTAGTCCTTAAAAATTGTGCCTATGGTTTTGGACCATGGCGTCTCGACGGACGTGTTGATCCCTAGTTTCGAAGTTGATGGTATTGGTTTGTTATGGTTTTGGACCATGGTATTGAGCAAGGCCTAAGGCTATATAAGGAGAAGATCATTAGGCCAAGATGAGTGCAAGTGTGAGGAAGTGATGGAGATCTGATAAAGTGTGAGATCCAAATGTTGGTTATGGGTTGGTGATGTCTTGCTTGGTCTGAACCAAGGAGGCACTCATGTGAAGGATGATGAATGATGGATTGGGATCTCAAGGCTTGGAATGATTATCTTTATATGGTTTGAGTTTGGATAGACTAGATCTATTGACGCATGTTTATGAATGTTATGATTTGGGTATGTTCTGATGTCTGAAGTAGCTGCAAAGTTATGAGGTTGAGTTTGCAGATCTGTACGCGGGTTGTCCTTGGTAAAAGGGCGTATACACGCAGGTTGGGTTCGTCCAAGTAGCGTATACATTATGAGATTTGGTGGTTCAGGTTGCTGTTGATTCTAGTGGTCGTTGCAGAGTTGTGGGCTCTGGTTGTGTTCTGTGACAGTGTTTCAGTATTGGGTGATTCAGAGATTGATTGTATTGCAATGGTGATTGTTCTATGGATCCAGTATGAAAATGTATGAAACGTGGTCCCTGGATGATTGTAGGTCGGCACCTACGTACTGGTAAACATATTGCCAGTACAAGAGCCAAGAAGGTTGTAGC